>RCWM02000019.1:2170000-2462500 GCA_003667255.2 Euschistus heros
TCATCGCTTACATTTATCATCAATTTGCCCATTCTCCGTGCACCATTCCTCGGAGAGGCCTCTATGGGAGAACCCATTTGTCAAGTGGACCGCGCGGGTGATTAATCTCCAACCATTTGTGATGATCTGTTTTTGTTTCCCATTCACAATTAGAATGCCCAAAGGGTTCCATGCTCAGCCCATATACCTAATAATAATTGTTTTCGTATTTAGAAAGATCCTAATTGGAAGACATAAGTCCCAAATGAGGTACGCATGATGGTATAGAAGTATTAATAGAATTAGGATTCATGAATTAATTGCCACTTCTATTGGAATTCTTTAATATTTGAAGACTAGTTTCGAATGCTGAACATTCATCATCGGTTCTAAAAACATCCATACTTTGTTACATAGTTTATAAATATTTAACTTTCTAAAAATATAAGACAAAAAAAGCAAACATATTGAAACCTAATGGAAAACCCATTTCTAACATATCGCTCATGGGCTGCAATAGTGGCGCAACTCAAAAAATAATTTTTAGAGATAGTGGGTTTAAATATTTCATTGCTAAGGAAAATGCATAGGAAATGCTTTTGTTTGCGTAAACGTGAAAAGTTATAACTTGAAGGTAATTTTGTTCAAACAAAAAGCATTTCCGTTGCACTTTCCTTAACAATGAAAACTTTAAACTCACTTATCTCAAAGAATGATTTTTGAGTTGTGCCACTATTGCAGCCTGTGTGCGATATGTAATGTAAAAAACTAAATAAATGGAAAAAAAAATTTTTATTTTTATTTAAATTATTTTGTTATACATTTTAAATGGTTTGAACTGCGTTTTCATGGTCTGCAAGCATTGATGAGATATCTGTTTTAAATTCCTTCTGAAAGTAAACTCCAGCGGTTTTGGTCTTTATTTTTATTCTGCTATCACAAAAATTGAAAGAAGATGATAAAAACTCGATCTCTCCGACTAGAAAAAAAATAAAAAAAATAAATCTAAAATAACAATTAAATTTTTCATACGTAGGATCTCCAGGTGCATTGTATTTTACAGAATTTTTGATTCGAGCAGCACTGACAGAGCTAAAGTTTTAACACTTAAAAAATGTAGGGAAAACTTTTTCATTCAAACTCACTATCTCCTTCAAATGTTATATAACAATAATGTTGCCTAAATAATTTTATTTATGAATTCCATGTGCAAAAAAAAAACAACAAAAAAAAAAACTAAAAAAGTACAGAATGTAAAAAATAATACCTAAACAAATTTCTTTTTGTGCAACTTCGATTATTTCAAATTTGGAGTTAAATAAATGAAATGAAAAAAAAATATTTTTTTTGAATGCCTATAAAGGGAAGCTATATTTATTTCACAGAAACGGCAAAAAACTTGGTTGGTGAAAGTGTCTTAAAAAAGTAAAAATTACATGTCAACTGTTGGAGTTTGAGTTTAAAAATGAAAAGCATTTTATGCTTTTTACACAAAATAATTTTTTTAAAATGATTTTTGATTAACCGAACCACTCCTGACAGCATTAGTTGGGGATAATCGACGCTCTACTGTAATTGTAAATATATGTAGTTTAATATGTAAATATAGTTATTCCATTAGCTGCTTCAGTCTGTATATAGAAGAATTACGCATGGCTAACATGATAGTACGGTTCCACCCCCATAATGACCACCATGTCACCTCATGGGACGTGGAACCAACGGTAACACTAGTAACTAAACGAATCAATAAACAACCAGGTTCGCCACAAGTTGTAGGCGAAACCTTAATATTCAACCAGTCGTATCATCAGTGGAGCTGTCGTACCGCAACAGGAAACGATAGGGTGACATGAATACATAATACAAAGCAGGCATAAAAAAATCCTGATTGTTGAATTAAGTGAGAAGTCGAAAATTGTACGTTAGCGAAGCGCTGAATAAAATATCTCTTCTAGGTCCTCAAGCATGAACTTGTTGGATATTAATGCCCCGGAAGATGGCACAATTGTACTCGTACATAATTTAAGCATAAGTGATCATATGAAACTCTTCTTGTAGTTTTATCATAGCCGGTGTAGTTATATATTTTTTTAAGTAGATTTAAAGGTTCCATTAAGGATGAAAAATTAATAACTATCACTTGCCATGAGGAAGTTTTTTTATTTATAGGTATTTCACCGTTACAAATTATTGACTGAATATTCATCGCGTTAGTCACCTAGTTGTTAGTACAGTGCTAACAAGGGGAGGACACACTCAGTCTCTCACGGATCTTGTTGGCAATTTTTTTGGAGGTTCCTGGTCAAAAAATATTAGACACATATTTTGCCGTTCCGACCAATGGGCCCTAGAAGCCGAGAAAAAAAATAAAATAGCATTAAACTAATTTATTTTTTATCTCGAGTTTAAAAAATGATATCGACATGATTCTTGCACCAAGATTTTCAGTTTTGATTGCAAATTAAAGGAAAAATACAGTCGCTCCATAGATTTTGGTTTAGGTTAATTAAATTCTAAAAAAATGATTAGTTTTTCAAGCAAACTACCTCTATAGATTTTTTAACACAAAAATTGAGGTCAGATTCTAATTCAGCACCCTCAAAAACATTAAAAAACGGTTATTCAACAAAATCAAAAAATATCATTTTTTTCACCCTCTTCCAGGAAAATGAAATTTTAAAACCGATTATTGGTTACATACCTTTAAATCGTCATTACTTTGTCATGCAATTCACTGGTTGGTATCGCTGGAAAGAGGAGGGTCTCAGCTTCTTTTGATTATATAAATGTAAAATTCGATGAACAAAAACCTATTAAAAAAATTAGAAAATCCGAAAAACATTTTGATTTTTAACTTGAGTTTGAAACCAGATAGGATGATGAAACCAAATACATTTCAAGCGTATTACCACCCTATATTTTGTGTAAAAAAATAAAGTTGATACGTAAAACCGTCTAAACGTAATTCACGTTTTTATCAATTTAAACAAAAGTTGCCTACCATTTGGTCAGGCAAACTTGAAGCTTACAAACTTTTATTTTTCTATTTGGATGAAATTTCGTATTTAAGGGTTCTCTTGAATGCTGAATTCGAATCCGATATCGGTTCTTGTGAAAAAATTATATTGAATATACTTCACTTGAAAAATTTTAGCTTTTACACTGTAAAATGTGATAGAAAATTTTTTTAGCCCTAGAATTCCATCTCAACACCCTCAAAACTCAGGAAACGTATGTATATATATAGATATCAATAAAAAAAAAAAAATCGGATTCGAATTCAGCATTCAAGAGAACCCTTAAATACGAAATTTCATCCAAATAGAAAAATAAAAGTTTGTAAGCTTCAAAGTTTGCCTGACCAAATGGTAGGCAACTTTTGTTTAAATTGATAAAAACCTGATTACGCTTAGACGGTTTTACGTATCAACTTTATTTTTTTAGACAAAATATAGGGTGGTAATACGCATAAAATGTATTTGGTTTCTTCATCCTATCTGGTTTCAAACTCAAGTTAAAAATCAAAATGTTTTTGGGATTTTCTAATTTTTTTAATAGGTTTTTGTTCATCGAATTTTACATTTATATACATCAAAATAAAGCTGAGACCCTCCTCTTTCCAGCGATACCAACCAGTGAATTGCATGACAAAGTAATGACGATTTAAAGGTATGTAACCAATAATCGGTTTTAAAATTTCATTTTCCTGGAAGAGGGTGAAAAAAATGATATTTTTTTGATTTTGTTGAATAACCGTTTTTTAATGTTTTTGAGGGTGCTGAATTAGAATCTGGCCTCAATTTTTGTGTAAAAAAATTTATAGAGGTAGTTTGCTTGAAAAACTAATCATTTTTTTAGAATTTAATTAACCTAAACCAAAATCTATGGAGCGACTGTATTTTTCTTTTAATTCGCAATCAAAACTGAAAATCTTGGTGCAAGAATCATGTCGATATCATTTTTTAAACTCGAGATAAAAAATAAATTAGTTTAATGCTATTTATTTTTTTTCTCGGCTTCTAGGGCCCATTGGTCGGAACGGCAAAATATGTGTCTAATATTTCTTGACCAGGAACCTCCAAAAAAATTGCCAACAAGATCCGTGAGAGACTGAGTGTGTCCTCCCCTTGTAAGTATAAATAGCCTTATTGCGGTTACATAATTTACATACTCAGTCAAATAAAAAAAATATTTCAAAACAAAACAGGACATCTCTGGTTTATGCGCGCACACACACTAATATTGATTGATTTTATCTTCCTAGCTTAAAGTTTCATTCTTTCTCACTTGTTTACTTCCCCATAAACTTAACCAGTGCATATCAAATGTAGGACTATTAAAAACATTAAATAAATATAAAGTATTCGAAATAAAATTGCGAAGCAATTTTATATTAACGGGATTTAAAATTTTTTTTTTTATTATTAGTCAAACATTAATTTAAATGCAACCGTTATAGAAGGGTAATGGGCAATTAAAAGGATTAAAACTATTATATTTTACTATTAATACCATGCAAGACTAAAACGACAAGAAACTGCTCATCGTTACAGACTATTTCAAGATTTACTAGACAAACGTTCAAAGCTCCCAATTAGATAAGACCTATTTGGGCGTACGGAGTTGAGCTTTGGTACTTCACTAAATCATCCCATTCGTCTCGTATCTAATCATCACAATAAAAAATCCTTCGAAAAATCCTTAGTGCTACTTACTTTTTGACCAATAAACTTATCCATAAAGATCTTAATGTTCCATATGCTGCTGATTTTGCCTAGACCAGATTCCTATCCTTCCATAGTAAGCTCCATAACCACTCCAATCCACTAGTCTCCCAACTTGCTTCTCACTCTAATCACAATAATCCTCCGAGCCGTCTGAAAAGATGGCCTAGAGACCTTTTAGTGCAAATTTTTATTGAAGTGCTTTCCAGTGACTAGTTCTTCACAAGTTATTCACATGCCATTGTATTCACTATCAACACATTTACTTGATGTATATTATTTTGTACAGTTGTAAATATCAATAAATGAAAATAAAACTATTAACACCATTCATTTTATTTATTATTTTATTAATTTTATAAAATCAATAGAAGTAGTAATAAAAAAATTAAAATTAAAATTACGAAATTAATTAATATAAGTTATCATAAAATTTAATAATAAGTTATATTATTATAGTTAAGTTACTGTAGTTATTTATTAACTGGGTCATATTCCTCAAGGATTTATTTAAAATATCCAAATATCATTCGGTTCCCCATAATCATATACGGCTTCTGAAAAGAAAATGGCCTCTAGACCTTTTCAGTATAAACTTTTACTGGATTACTATAACTGAAAAAGTTATTGACTTGTCATTATGTTTTTTATCACTCAAATTCACTAGTATTATTTCTTGAATACTTTTGTAAATTTTAATGAATAAAAAATATAAAATATATATATTTTCGATTAATAGGATGCAATGTCACCTTAAAAAAATAATAAAATAAAATAAATTTTGGATGGAAACCAGTTGCTAAACCAGAGTAGCTTACACTTAAATACAAAATGGCTTAATCCCTGATGTATTTTTTTTTTTTTTTAGACATTTGTTGAAATGATCAACTGTATGTAAAATAAAATAATCTAGTAAATGTGATGATAATGCTAAAAATAGCATGTCAATTCCTACTTATAGGCAGCACTTACAAAAGTTCTATATTGGAAAGTCCCGTGGCCATCTTCTTTTCAGACGTCTCGGAGGGTTATCTAGAATAGAATAGGAAGCAGGTTGAGATACTAGTGGATTTGAATGTTTATCGAGTTTACTATGAAAGGATAGGTATCTGGTTTGGCCTAAAGCAATGGCATATGGTACATTAAGGTCTTTGTGGATAAGTTTGTTGGTGACAGAGTAATAATTTTAATTATTAATGGCATAATTTTTTTTAAATAAATATATTCATGAATTTTTAAATTTCAATATGATTTCCTAAACCCATACTTGGTCTATCTTCCCACGAATTGCTACGACATTTAGTGAAAGCCCGTCGTCTAGGATTCCCATCAAGTCCTCCATCATCTTTGTCCCGTCCTTTCTAATTTCCTAATCGACAGTATGTCGAAGACGCAGCATGTTTTTATAATCAGCCCCATAGCCTTTTCTCACAGTTTTATGTACTTTTAAGTATACCTGGAATAAAACGTGGGGTTACGTAAACAGGTTGAAAGCATTCCTGTGGAATAGGATTTAATTTTACTGATGAAGGGATTTTCTACAACAAAGAAATATAATTCTAATGAAAAACAAAAGATAATTTTTTCATCTTAATATTGCTTTATATTACAAGATTTGAAAGTGTGTTTATTTGATTTATTAGGATTTTTGATTGCAAGTATTGGATACGAGATGAATTAGGTAATTTGGTGGAGTCCCTAAGCTTAAGTCCATATGTTCAAATAGGTCTGACAACTGTCATTTAATTGAGCCTTTTGTATTTAATCGATAGGTTTGAACGTATGTCTATTTAAAAATTTCTAAAATCATAATTTAGATTTCTAGTACTTTGGACACAAAATAAACTTGAAATTGATCAAAAATGTTTAAATAAAATTCGCTTAAATCGTTATGAGTCAGTGAACCTCATTTTTGTTTATTTATTTTATTAAAAAAAAAATGACATAAAACATGAGGTTACTGTCATTATATAAGAGACATACAAGGGGAAGACGGGTAATGGTTTGGATGAAGCCGTCTTTCTCTTCGCCCACTGTAGGCAACCCACACTAGCAAGACCAGTTTTTAATCCACCACATTGTAAACAATCACTCAGTCTCCGCTCTAACAAATCCAACTCGACAAGATTTCTGCACGGCTACTGTCCCTACCAAGAGCAGCCAAGTTTTTTCTTATTTGTTTACACAACTTCATATTTTGTTTTTTACAAGCATTTATCTTAAGGACTCATTATTTTGTGTTAGGAAATGAAATATTTTTTCTCTAATAGTTTTTAATGTAATTAATAAATTCGGTTGAGGTCTTTACTTCAAATTGGCCTGACAATAGTAAAAGTAATTTTTTTTAAAGTAATGGTTTTAAGTCATAAAACCAATATATGCAAGCAGTTTCTTGTCTTTCATTTTAGTTCTAGTATATCGTACCAATCTATTATTTAAATCAACCAATAAGGTAAATTACAAAAACAAATTTATATCTTACAAGGACTTTTGAATGCCGATTATTTTGTGGGTATTTGGGACATATAATATCGAAAAACTAGAGTTATAGCCGCCAATGAGCATTGGAAACCGAGAAAAAAATATAAATAAAAACCGATAAGAAAATCATGTTTTTTTTTCCTCAGCTCTAGGTCAAGAAAGATAAATAATTTTTTGGCGTAAAATTGTACTTTTGTGTGCCATCTTTTTACCACAAAACCTGATATATAATCTCTTTAATATTATCAGATTTGTGTTTAAACATGAAATCCTGCATTAATTTCCGGACAACTACAGTTTTACGTGAAAAATTATTTCTCTTTCTTGACTAGGAGCTGAGAAAAAAATAAAATGTTATTTTAATTGTTTGTTTTTTTATAGTTCCCAATGCTCATTGGCGGCTATAACTCTAGTTTTGCACTAATATATGTCCCTAATACCCACACAAAAATGGGCATTCAAATCTGTGAGTTACAAGTCAAAACGTCTCCTTGTTAGTAGATTTATAAATAAGCAAGAATCATTTCCATATCAGGAGCATACAAAAAAATGACCGTGTAAAACGACACATAATTTCTATTTCGTAAAATCAAAATAAAAAAAAATAAATAATCTTAATTTTTAAAGTCTAAATGTTAAATTTGAAAAAAAAAAAAGTTTTTTTATTAACTGAAGTATTAATTAAATTTTTATCCGAAAATAATAAATAATATGTTACTCATTGATATTTACAAATTAATCATAATTATTTTAAAATAACATATTATAAACTAAATCAGTGCTATATAATTTTAAATATTCAATTATATAAAAAATTAATTAAATGATCATACTAATACAGAATTAATTAACTATAATTAAATTTTAAACTAAAATTGCTCAATATCATATTTAGAAGACATTTTTTTTTTTGTTTTTAAAATCTTTAAAAATTATGTATATAGAGGCTATTAAGGTACCGTTAGCCTCATCTTATTTACCCCAATTTTCAATTACAACCAATAAAAAAAATAAATTAAAAAAATAAAAATAGCTTTCTTATGTCACACTTACCACTATGAATAGCAAATACATAAAGAAAACATAACATTTTTGTATAACGTACTCACATAATAATCGGAAACCAAAAATAAATACTAAAAACAAATAATTAAATGATACCAAACAAAATACAAAAACATTTAAAAAAAAAAAGTCTATTCTACAATTTAAAAAAAATAATCATTATGTTTACATAATTATTAGTTCTAATTACACTTTTTTCTGTAATTCCGTATTTGTTAGGACAATATTGTTCTAATATTGCTATTTTTACCATTTAAATGTCCTATAATATTGTCAATAATTAAATAATGAAAATCTTTTATAATATGATTATCATTTAATGATAATTATTGTATAAAAATATATTTAAATTCGAGATTTAAAAAAAAAATTGTAATATATAAAATGAAACTGTTATATCAAGATGAATTAATATAAAATGTTAATATTGATTTATTTTAGCTAACTTTCTTTTTTTTCTTTTTTTTATTACAATTTAAGTAAATTTGTTGTATATATGGGTATTATAATACATATATATTTCCCAAAATTTCGATTACATCTTGTTTATAATAAACATAATCAATTGATCACCAAATGATTGTTTGTACATTGATATCTGTTCCTGATGTATAATTTATTTCCAGTCATTCACATCATCATAACTGACTAGGCAATAAAATTCAAATTTTTGAAACCCCTAATAAAAATATTCTAGGCCCGGTCGAAATTTGTTTACAAATTTAACGATTAGTTTCGATGTTGCTAATAAATCAATAGCTCATTCGAGGTCCCTTATCAGCTGATAATTATAGGCAAGGCTGCCCATTAATTGAAATATATGGGCCATGAACCCACCAAGGGATGTCGTAATTGAATCCTGGAACTCCTGGAACTTGGGAGGTTCCGGGACCTGGTACTAGGTAATTGAGGGTATAAATAACGTGATTGGGGAAGTCTGGGAGATTGGAAACTGGTATTGACCGCTTCGATGATTTAGGGACTGTAAATCCAATCTCAGGAGTTTTGATGGACGTGTATGTGAGAACTGTTGGATTTCCATATTTTCACACGGCTGTAAATTTTCCCACCTACTTTTCTTACGCTGTTGAGGTGCTTGGCCTAGCAGTAAATATCTTTAGGCGAGGATCCATAAAATGGATAGCTGATCATTTGTTATTCAAGGTGCATCATCGTTGACAAATAAATTTTGAACAGCACTTCCATATGACAGTTGAAAAATGTGATAAATCAGTTTAATTTTTCATACTTCCTATATTTAATTATTAATAATTCCTATTAATTTTGTTTTATATTAATGCTCTAGTAATAAATTATTATATATTTATTTTACATGAATTTTTACATTCAAAGATTTGTTATTTATTGTTTGTACATATTGTATGAATGGAATCATTGCTATCTCTTAGTCAAATAAGTAATAGATTCAGGAAGATATTTATATTTATATATGGCAATATTTCGAAAAGAAATGCTATTATTATTCTTTTTTTTTAATAAATAAAGTTTCATATGCTTTTAGCTTTCAAAAAAAAAAAAACACAATCCAAAGAAAATATTTGTGGTAAACATTCTTGTTTAGGAGAACCAATACTATTAGGAAGATGTATAAAATGTCTATCGTAATTTACATTTATTATTTACATTTTTTTTTATTGTATTAATAAGAATACATTAAACATTTTTTCTACGTTTCGGTAACCATAGGGTCTTATCTTCAGTATCAAAGATTCAATAGAATTAAACATTGACATACACAAATATTACATATACACATGTGATTAATTTTACAATAATAATAAATTTAATTTACATTATTTACAGTATTTTCTTTGTCAATATATGTATTTTAAAAAATCTTTATATTTTATTAACATGTTATATTAAATTAAACCTGCAATAGAATGAAATAAACATATTAAAATTCATTCCTATTCATTAATAAGACGCTATTTTAATTACACGAAATATACAGATGTTTAAGAATACAGTGGAATATCGCTAATCCGAACGAATTGTTGCTAGATTATAGAGGTCAGAGAAAAAGAAACAAAAAATCAGAATAAACGTTGTATGAAATGAATAAAAAATGAAAATCAGAAAAAAAAATTGTATTGCAGTATGGACTCATTCGATTTTATTTCGTTTTATTGTTTATCTTCTAATTATTCAGTTATAAATATATATATGTATATTATTTTTTTAATTCATTTGAAAAGAACCAATAAAATATATTTTGAAACGTTTATACGTAATTATGTAAAATAAAAAAAATAAGCTTAACCGCTAGTTCGGATTACTGGGGTGTTCGGAATAGCAAAGTTCCACTGTATTTTGAAAAAGGGAATACGGTAAATAAGGTAAATTAAATGAACAATTATTTAAAATTAATTTATATGCTTATATAGTTAAAGTTACTGCTGGTATGTATTTTTTTTAATGTTTGAGTCTGAATATAAGAAACGATGGTTCCCGAAAAATGTATAAAAATTGTTTTAAAAAATCTTATTAAGGATTTTCATGCTCAGATAAATTAATTATGAATAAACTTTTTTTGTTACCATAATATTTTTATGGTATCCAAACAGTTGGCCTGCAGTGTATCTATATTATTCTTTCTATTAATAAGGAAAAAACATTGATAATTTTTTAAGAATTTCCCCATATAGTAATCCTTCAAAATATATCTTAATAACTCCATTTAAATAATAAAAAAACAAGCAAAAATATATTAAATAGTATACAGCGCTGATCAGCCAATATAGAAACGGGAGAGTTCAAATTTAAATTAATGTCGCATAAGCATAAAAATGGCGTCTCATCACTAAAGGCAACAATGATTAATCGAAACGTAGGGTCGATGTAGCTGAGAATCGATTCGTCATAAGTTTCCCTATTGGCTGAACTGAATGGGACTCGCTGAAGGGTAGGGGAAGAGAGGCCCTCTTGCTGTGAGAGCATGTCTTGGGGGTTGCCGCTTTGTTCTGATGATCCCCGACATAAAATTATTCTCCTTTCGAATCATATGTGAACGGAAAATTCCATGCCTATTTTAAATTAATTTGAACAGCCTATAATTCGAAACTGTATCTGAAATTTTAAATACAGAGATAGGTAAATTAACAAAATTATAATAAAGAAATTCAAACCATGAACATGATATGGTTATAGCCAGTAATAACGAATACAGTACATTTTAAAAACACAAATCCGTAAAAGAAAAAAACAGAAATAATATATACTTAACACCCCCTGAAGACTAACTCACTCCCAAGAAATATATGAAATATGAAAATGGTGTTTAAGTCCTGCATTTAAAGTCATCAATGTCATCCTATTAGCCTAAAGACATAGTAGACCTATTCTAAAAAGCAGTGTGAACTAAAATATAATGACTATGAAGCTAGGGACACAGGAAAAACTAGACCATCATTAAATCATAGATTAAAAAAAAAAGGCATACGTAATTCAAAGAAGACTTAGGACTGAATCCTATATATCAAGTTGAAATTAGTCTAATATAAAAACGAATCCTTTAAAATGCTAAAATCGTTGAAAACCTGATCTTTGTCTAATTTAATATATATTTCCAACAGTCATATTTTTTCCAGTAGGAAAATAATTAGAGAAAACCATAACGTCCGATTTAACCGGTTAATAAATTTAGGTATCAAAACGTATTTATTTAACAAATCAACTCTCCTTTCATCTCTTAACAGTGTCTACTTCAGGTCTTGATAGTTTTTAGAAGCCCTTCTAAAAAATTAAAAAAAAATTAATATATATAATCTGTGTAGCTTAGTACTTTGTTTTGATTTTTTTTTTTTTGTATGTTTTAAGTACTGAAAATAAATTTTTAACATTCTAAACTCCTACAGTCTCCTTTAATGATATTCCACTAATCCCTGTTGAACAGATCTAGTACCTAGGACTCCACTTGGACAAACGTCTAACTTGGAATCCACATACAAGACTAAAACGACAAGAAACTGCCCGTCGTTACAGACTACTTCAACATTTACTAGGCAAACGTTCAAAGCTCCCAATTAATTACAAAAGACTCATTTACATCACTGTGATTAGACCTATTTGGACGTACGGAGTTGAGCTTTGGGGCTCTACTAAACCATCCAATTCATCTCGTATCCAATCCTTACAATCCAAAATCCTTCGAGAAATCCTCAATGCTCCTTACTTTGTGACCAATGAACGTATCCATAAAGATCTTAATGTTGCATATGTTGTTGATTTAGCCCAAACCAGATACCTATCCTACCACAGTAAGCTCCATAACCACTCCAATCCACTAATCTCCCAACTTGCATCCTCCTTTATCCCTGATAATCCTCCGAGGCGTCTGAAAAGAAGATGGCCTAGAGATCTTCTAGTGTAGATTTTTCTACTAGTGAGCAATTCTTCACAAGTTATTCACACGCCAGTGGAATTCACTGTCAACGATTTACTTGTTGTATATTATTTTGTACAGTTGTAAATATCAATAAATGAAAAAAAAAAATTCTAATAAGAACTAGACTTCTAATAAAAAACATCCAATATTTATGTGTCAGGTGAATTGAAAGATTGGATAATTTCTGTTTATTTATGGGTATTTTGGCTTACTACGGTCCACGTAAAACAGTTTCAAGCATTGGTCTTTAGTTCTATCATAAGTGCTTAGTTTTGTAGGAGTGTGCATTCTTTCTAACCGACTATTTTTACTTCTTGAAAATTCTTTAATTATATAATTCTTTTTCTTAATATATCTCATCTCTATCCCCCGTTATCATTCCTTTACCTTCAAGATCCATTTTCGAAAAAAATTCCAATCTTTGAAGGGATTCTCCTTGTTAGGATTTAGTGATATTGAGAACATATTCGGAGCTTTGTAGATTCCATCAAAGAAAAGTAAAAGATTCCCCAGCTATCCGACAAAGAATAGACGGTACAGATTCTCCCTTCTATATTTGGGCACATGAAAACTACAGTTTAAGCCATAACCTTCTCAAAATACAATCCACTCCTGTAAGATCTAATATAGAGGCCGATGGAATTGGCACAAAGTGTGTTATTTACAGCTAGAGTGTGGATGTGGATTCCCTGCCAGGGCTTATAGAAACAGACAAGTTTCCAAGTCCCGGCGCTAGAAATAGGCGAAATAATCTAATTTTCCAGAAAGATCTCTTGCGTCTAAATTTATTTCGGGGGAGGCACAAGAAGATGTCATGGTTCACCACTAACCTCCATCAGTCATACGCTATCGTCTGTATCTTGCCAGGCTCCTTGGCACTATTCGGAGTCTCTTTTATATATATTCTAATTTTTTTCAATTGGTTACAGTTTTTTTATTTTATTTTTTTTTTTTTAGCGTTAAGGTGTTTTCTAAAAATATTCAAATTTTCTGGACGAAGAATTTTAAGATCGTCGACTTACAGCTTTAAAACTATCTTAAGAACATTATTACAAACATTTTTTTTTTTTAATACGTTATACTGAATAAATATCATAATCTACCTCTTAAAGGGCAATGAGTGATATGTATGGCAAAGAATTCATTCATGCAATATGTACAATTAAATTAGAAGAAAAAAAAAATCCTCCAAAAAAATAAAAATAAAAACCATACAAAATATTAACTAGATAAATATATTACAAGAAATCATTTTGATACTAACCTAAGAAGAAAAAACCTAAAGGACAACACATTTATACTTGACCATTTTCGTTCCTACACTCAGTCAGCTATAGGTCCTGAATACTGTTAGAGGCCCTTTTCATTTTGCCCTTAGTTGAGTACAAACATATTTTACTTCTTGTCTTACATATTTAAAAAAAAAAACACGAAAGAATTTTTATTTTTTAATTATAAAAAGCCTTCTAAGAATGTTGGCTAGTAAAATAAAGGAAAAACCTTATTAGAAACAAATAGAATCTTGTTGAACAAAAGGGAGCAAGTGTATCCAAACTGCAGAGTACAATTGAACCTTACTTTTTTGCTTCATTTAATTTATTTTTAGGAAAATTTGAAACGTTTGGCGATTAGTTAATTCATCTTTTAAAAAACTTAAAAAAAAAAACAAAAAAAAACAGTTATTTAGTAAGCATTACCATCTACTTTAATTGAAGGCAATATATAATATGTATGGTCTTATGATTCAATTCGCACAATATAATTTAAAAAATAAAATAAAAAATAAGAACCTAATTATACAGTTTATAAATTGAAATAAATAAGTGCAAAAAAATAAATAAATAAATAAAAGTAAAAGTTAGAAATACAATCATATCATATATACAATAGATACACTCAGCCTAAGGACCCGTTCCTAACGTCTTATGAAGGGATAAGTTAGGCCCAAAGAGATCCCAGCTATCTCCTGCATCACTGGTGTAAAATCCAGTGGAGGCTGATTGGGAGCGCTATCAATTAATTCATTAAGGTTACACAAATTTTAAAAAAGGAAAATATAGTAATGCTGATTTTTTTTTTTTTTTTTTTTTTTTTTTTTTTTTTTTTAAATCATATTTTATTTTTGACTTTATCGATCTTAAATATATATGGTAATACATTTTTACAAGAATTTATTAACATCGCGTTACCTGGCTATAATTTGAATTTTATATTTTTATTTAATTCCTTTTTCATTTATATTATATGCTATAATTTTTTTTATTTATCATTTATCACAAAATAATTATGCTTATTGTATATTTACAGGAACATAGGGAAAAGTATATAATAAAACAACTTTCACATGCTGATAGATATTTTTAAAATACAACAAATAGATATAGGTACAAAAATGGGCTTTTTAAAATGACCATAAAAGTGGAACACCATAAATTGTATTAATAAAAGAATATGTTTCAGTTAGTAAAATAAAAAAAAAATAAATAAATAAATAAATTAAATAAAATAAATAACAATGAAACTATGTACATAAAATTACAATAAGACTGAGCAACTATATAAAAAAAAAAAAAAAAATTATACATTGATGTTGAGCCATTTTATTTTATTTCGAACACTATCTAATATTTTAAATAACTTTTATTATTTTATAAAATTTCAATATTTTTCTCTATTGGATTCAACTCGGATATTATTGAGGTATAGTTATTTTTTTTTGTTTTTCTGCTGTCCTTCGGTCTAAAAGTGAAGGGAACGTTACCCAGTTTTGGATTTTTATAAAATAAAGAGGAGAGTTTACAGAGGGAGGACGGGTCGATCCAGAAGGCATTGCACTGGGCGACAGATTCTAGAGGCTACTTGAGAAGGGTGTGAACCCAGAGAGACGATTAGCCCTTCAGTGTCAAGGGCCTTGCGAACCGGCAACACTCCCTCTTTCATTTAATACTTTCTCACTCCCGTCTCAACTTTAGGCTAACCATTAATTATGGTAGAGGTTGTAATCAGTTAATCTCTAAGTTCTTCTGTACTTTCCGTTCGGAAAAGATATAGGAAGGATTCGACATATACAATAAATGACACAAGAACCGGTTGCCAACATGTTTGCAGGACAGGAATAATACGAATATACATCGCAAGAAAAAAAAAAACTTATCACATACTATGCAAATCCAATGTACATTCTTCATCAAGAGTATAAAGCAGTTACAAAATAATATAAAGCAAGTAAATGTGTTAATAGTGAATAAAATAACATGTTAATAACTAGTGAAGAACTACTCAATAGTAGCACTTCAATACAATCTACACTAAAAGATCTCTAGGCCATCTTCCTTTCAGAGGCCTAGGAGGATTATTAAAAATGGATTGGGAAGCAAGTTGGGAGACTAGTGGATTGGAGTGGTTATGGAGCTTACAATGAAAGGATAGATATCTGGTTTAGGCTAAATCAGCAAAACTTGTAACATTAACATCTTCATGGATAAGTTTATTGGTGACAAAGTAAGGAGCATTGAGGATTTTTCGGAGGATTTTGGTTGTAAGGATGGTTTAGTGGAGTCCCATTGCTCAACTCCGTACATCCAAATAAGTCTAATCACTGTCATGTAAATAAGTCTTTTGTAATTAATTGGGAGCTTTGAACGTTTGTCTAGTAAATGTCGAAGCAGTCTGAAAGACGGGCAGTTTCTTGTCGTTTTCGTCTTGTATGTGGATTCCAAGTAAGAAGTTTGTGCTAGTGAAGTAAAATACAAAATTTTAACTCGTTTAAAATGCTTCATTATATCAGTGATTGAATAGAGGTCAAAAATGGTGTATCAAAATAAATTTTCAAGGTCTTGAATGTTTTAACATTCACTCGAATAAAAAATATGTAGAATATAAAATGTTGATAGCAGGATTAACGACTATTAAAATTTATTATTTATTATTTTATTTTCTGGGATGTAAAGATAAACCCTTTTTTTTTTCTTTTTTTTTTTCAAAGAAGAGATAAAAAAAAAAAACACATAAATAATGAGAGAGAAAAAATTAAATAAATAAATAAAGTACCTCAAACTATACAATACATTAACTGAGAAGAAAAATATAGAAATAAAAACATAATAATAGTAAAATAAAAATAAAAAAAAATTAAATTAAATCTTAAAAATACTTTCATACTTTATTTGCAATATATACACATCCAAGGGATCTCCCCACCAGACTTGTCCCTCCACTTATGGAGGGACAAGCCAGGTCCCAAGAGATCTCAACGTTTCTCTCAGATGCGTCACTGGTGTAAAGATAATGCCAGTGGGAAACAATGATATAAATATTATTATTTAGATCATTATTTATAAGTTTAATTGTGGCATAATAAGAAGCATTGAGGATTTTATAAAGCATTTATGATTGTAAGGATTTAATACGAGAAGAATTAGAAGGTTTAGTGGAACCCCAAAGCTCAATTCCGTACATCTAAATAGGCCTAATTACTGTTAAATGAATGAGTATTTTGTAATTTCTTTCTTTTTGTTTTTATATATTCCATGAACAGATCAATTATTATCTCTATTTCATATACCCTTCACATGTTATAAAATTATTTAAAAAATAATGTAACTTTTCGATTAACTATTTTTTTTTTTTTTTTCCGCTGCTGATTTTTGTAACTAAGTCGAGAAAATAATGCAGGCCATAGTTGATCCTCACATCTTAATTTTATCGATATTGTTATTCATGCAAGAGGCTGAGTGAACCCAGTTCCAGAATACTTTCATCAAATATATAATACTAAAACAGGCCATCGTAGGCTTATTAAAGTTCTAAACACACATGACCGCCATGATGCGTATTCTACCTAGAACAGGTCGATAACGCCTTTCATATTCCTTGGGCCTTGTTCTAGTACACAATAGATCGATTTTTTCGCATCGAGATAACTTCGTGCTGGGTGTTTATTTTATTTTCAATAATCCATAACATCAATAGTAACAATAAATATTTGTTGAGTTAAGATGTCATTTAAGAGAAATGTAAAATATTTATCACGCTAATTTTTTTATTAATTTTTTTTTAGACGATATTTATATTTCGTATTCAAATAACATCATTGAGCATAACATAATATTTAATATTTAATTATGTAAATTTATAAAATTTATATTACTAACGGCAATAATTACTATTTAGTAAAATGTCATTGACGCCTACCAGTAATTTTTAACCATTTTTAAATTTTAATACATTAGTTGGTAATTCAGATGGACATAGACTATTAAGAAACTTGAGGATAACAGACTGTATTATCAGTGCTTGCAACTAAATTCCCATGGATCATATTTTTACTCACAATGACAAAAAGCGAAGGATCGACGTTTTGATTTGGTAATAATTTTTATTCGACTTGGATAAAATTGGAAAAAATTTTATCTGTTTCATCTGGTATTTTAATTTCAAACCTTAAATGTTAATGACAGTGGGATAAACCTCGTTTCTATTTTTTAATACTGGGCATTTACATTATTTTTATAGTAAGCTTTACTATTGCAAATCTTCCTAGAACTACGAAGATGAACTTAAAATTTGGCTTAGAAAGGTTCATTAGTTTTACAAAAACTCTGTTGCAGAATGTCTCTTGCCACATCATTCGATTTTAGAACTTCACTGGAATCCACTCGTCACACTAAATATTTATAGCTTTTTTGATAACAATTTTATTGAATGAGGTTAATTTTATTATCAATTTCAAGCTATATATAACACCTCAGTAACTTCTCTTGAATGGCTCTCGCTAACTATCGGTAAATGTTAAAAGTTCACTGCGCAACACATATTTATCGCTTTTTTTAACAGCAATTTAATGGAAAATATGTAAATTTTATTATTGCTAAACCTTCCTTGAACTATAAAGACGATGTAGTTAAAATGTGGTATAGATTGGTTCAGTAGATTTCGCGGTTAGTGATCATAAACGAAAAATGGCTTGTCCTTTTATATAATTGTATAGATTTATTTATTTCTTATTTTATTATTTTTTATTTTTTAATACCTTTTAAATAAAAAAAAATATATATATAATAGGCGTTGATGACATTGCGGTGTTACGCCTAAAAGCTCCAACTAATAACAACTTCTTGCCATCTTTGAGGCAGATTGTAATACTTTTTCAATAAGAGATTTATTTAGTAAAAAAATAAATAAATAAATAAAAAAAATCCCCGTTATCATTTGATACTATAAAAGACCAGGAGAGATTCAGAAATATTATCACAACGGGATCTAGGCTAGGTTCTCAAAGGAATGTATCTTTTATAAAATCTAGCTCAGCTTCTTGCGCCGTTCTCTTACAACGTCAACTCAATTCAAATCGCGACTCCCCCTATCTCCCTACTCCATCATCATTTAAAAGCGATTTCAAGGGAAAACGTCCAAAAGCCAGTAGGCGCTCAAAAGGAGGGAAATTTAACATTCTAAAAGAGACGTGAAATTTAAATTCGTGCCGCCCTGGTGGTGGTTGCTGCTGATATAACAGCGTCAGCACGTAGGAAATCCCATCACGTCTCCAGCTCTCAGGCTGGCTCTACTTTCATCTGTTTGTCCTATTGAACAAAAAAAAAAAAAAAAAAAAAATTACCTTGTTCAGCTCTCCTCGTTGACAGGGACAACTGACTTCTCTTTTTTGATACGGGCCAAAAGGAAATAAGAAAAAAAAAAAAAATCTTCGCCACCCTGAAGAGGAACAGCATAGATAGGAAGATACGCTGAAGAAGTTTGATGTATATCACAACGTCTTCAACTTCTTCTTCTCTTCTTCAAGAAATCGTGTCCATTTGCGAAGAATGTCTCTTTAAGGAAGAACAGTACATTTTTCATATTTGGTTTTACAACAGCCGACCTATCTATTTTGATATAGTTATTTATATACTTTTATTTTTTAATATTTTTTTAACCCACAAAAATGTAATATTTTGACTAGCTTTAGCTCTTTTGGTGTTGTTCGAATTGACGATAGTTTCCTTATCATAAATATTAAGTATTGTTTATTACATCACATTTGCCGCTAGAACCTCCTGTTAGGAACTATAGTCTTTTGAATAAAAAAAATCACGTTAGTAAATAGATATAAGGTAGTTCGAGTACATTATCAAACCGACTCATTCAATTCTGTTCACTAAAAGATATCGAGTGTGCCAGCCGTTCAGTGAAATCCAATAGAATGGGGAAATTGTGTTATCATACCCAGCCATTGATCTAGCTTCAATAGCACTAGATCAGATGGTAATAAAGGACTTATTAGTTTCTATTTTTATTTTCTTAGGTTTAACGAATGGTTTATTTTTCCTTTTATGAAAATTTTTATTTATTTATTGGAATTTATATAATTACATATTACATCCAAGAATATATGTAGTGTGGAAGATATGTTTTCTGAGGCATTCCAAGATTAACGGGTTTAGAACTTGTGTTTATGTAGATTATCATGATATTAGAGAATATTAGAACATATAAAGGTAACGGTCGGGTTAAGAGGAGGCAGCTCCTACGCCCGCCGAGAATACCTTTTATCGATTCTTACCTTCTTCCGATTTATTTCGGTGTTTTAGTCGCTACTTTTAGAGGAGAAAGGTTATTCTCATTTATTTACGGAGAAACTTTAAGTCCCTGTTCAAAGTAATATTAACTTCTGTTTACCTTATGATATTAAAATGTGAAATAAGAAAATAATGAAGTGGAAATAATAAAATTTCAAAATATAAGACACTAAATCAATTTGGAATTAAATGAAAATTAATATAATGCTAAACCACCAGTAATGTTAATTCTTGATAAAATTTGTGATGTGAGGGAAGGGTAAATAACAAATTATAAATATTTAAAAGACAGAATCCTTAAGTATTTATTTGTCATAACTCCTATTTATTTATATAACATTTGTAGCTACATGTTTCCGAGACAATGCTCCATCATCAGGCTTCTAAATTTTTTTTAAAACACTTTAATCTATAACATTATACCAACAGTTTTACAATTATAGTAACCTGTCATTTACCTCTTAATTTGTGATTATTTTAACATTGTCTATTCTCCATGTTATAATCCATTATAAGACAGAATCCTAGTTGAAAGTGATGATGTTAATTTCTGCTATATTTTCTCAATGGAAGTAGAAATAAGAAAATATGAAACCTATGATATACTTTCTCAGATTTATTTTTAGATCGATATGTTTTATTGAAATAATTATACAATCTGTTACACTTTAGGACAATAAGTATTATGGATGACAAAGAATCCATTCACAAAATATGCATACTGAAATTTTATCGCTTCAATTGATACAACAAATAAAAAATATATAAAACACCAACCATGTACAAATTAATGTTCTTAAGTTTTGTAACACTTTTACACATTAGATAAGAGGGAATAAGAAAACATGAATTGATAAAACACTTAATCCTTTATGAAACTCATGTTGTTAACTTATGTTTCAGTTATTTACATTTAAGAAGACTAAGTATCAATATAACACACTAAACAACACAATCCAAGTTGAAACTGTAGAAGTGATTGTTTACATGTGAGGTTATAGGAAAGAGCTATCGATAAATGTAAACTCGAAGTGAAGCGTAAGGATCGAACTGGTCGGTGTAGCGCTGGTCAAGGCAGTTTGCTGCCTCCTCTCAACCCGACCGTTACCCATATAAATTTTTTTAATTTTTTTATTTATTGATATAGAGAGGCACATGGTACTAATAATTCAATAAACCTCTGATTATTTGCCCAATTAAAAAAAAAAATAATTTATTGATATTTACAACCGTATAAAATATATACATTAAGTAATTGTGTGAAAGAATTATAACAATAACTTGTAAAGCAAATAAGAAAATAATTAAAATACGCAAAATCCTTCAATAGGATTTTATTAAGGATTGTGAACAGCAAGGATTGCACAAGGTAGGATCCGAATGGTTCATTGAAGTTCGAAAATACTATCTATGACATACTTTTTTTGTCTTTTTTAGTATTGTTATCACATTTACTTGATGTATTATATTTTTATATTATACATGCAGTTTAGTAAATTTCAATGAATAACTAAAAAAAAAAAAAAATCTGCAACACAATATACGTATCGCAATTCCAATCCTACATCAATTGCTACATCACAAGGATTTGCAATCTGTATCATTATATACGGTGAAGAGTTGATCTAAACAATATTTACAGTTAAATAAATAAATAGTCTGATGCAAAAGTAATATATAGTTTCAAAAATATTTAAAAATAATTATTTTGAATAAAATTAATATTTAAAAAACAGTGGATTTTTTTATACTTTTATCTAGAAAGAATAGTAGTGTTTACATTGTGATTTTTTTTTTTATAATAATTCTTTTTTTTAAACAATTTTCTTTCCTGCGTTCAAGCTTATCGCGGGTGTGTTTCCAAGGTGGCAACAATTATTGCCAGTTATTCGTTCCTTAGTAAGACATCACGATCGGCAATACAGAGCTGTCAGGAGGCAGGGATTAGTTTGTCTCTCCACGAATATAATTCCTCTAATCATTGTAATTATTATATTATGGCTTGTGCGTGAGGCTTGTCTTTTGGTACCGTTAAAAGATAGGTTGGTATTTTTTTCCCCTCCTGCTCCGAAGAGTTCCGCGTGTCGTTATAACTGGAGGAAAAGAAATTAGGTCCAATTTTCTCCTCAAGTTCAGTCATTTTCCCCTGGTCAAAAACGCGTGAATAGAAACGTCCTGTTTAGAGGTTAGGAAACTTATACCCGGCCCCATTGTTCTACTTCCTGAAGGCTCCTAGAGCAGTGGCGTTTTATTAAAAGTTCAGTTATTGGCAAGGGAACAATACGAGCAAAGCTGAAATAAATCAGAAGAGGGACAGGACAAAGGATTCGAACCCAACTTAATAAGGGCAACTCTTTCCAGGCCACAATGCGGCCACCGAAGCCAATATATCAGTACCCTAACTACACATAGGCGCCTTCCTTCGGTTTGGGATCCGTCTCTTACCGCGGGATAAAGAAAATAAATAAGAAAACACACCTATTCTCAAACTCATATATTATTGGGAAAAAATGAATAACAGAAAATATTGGATGCATAGTGCACTAGTACTATTGGATTAACCAAGAACGGATGAAAAAAGAAAACAATCTGTATGACAAAACCAATTCATAACGATGCCCTACATAACTCTCCATAACAACAATATCGTTTATGGTTTAGATAAAATAAAATCAATTAGCATTATTTTTTATAGGTAAAACTACCATACTAAATTTTGATTTGATTATTATACAGATCAAAATTCGTCAGTATGTTTGCTCGACTTGTAATAAAATATTTTTTTTCTAGATCAGCTTATAGAATTTATGTGTTTCATAATTATATTGAACTTACCAGTTACATATAATTCAAAAAATATAAAAAATATAAAGAATGTAAAACACAGATAGTATTTTCACTCTTCTCTGGTTAGTTTGTTTAAGTCTATAATTTAAAAACCTATGAAAGTCCGTCTTGAATTTTGAGAATTTTTATTTCCCTGTTCATTAAAGACCAAACGAAAAAATGGATGAAAAAAAAAAATCTCATAAAAAAACCTATTCATAATCGTACGAAGTCCCACAAGTTTAATTTCTTTATGAATATTATTGTTTTTTTTATAAATAAAAAAGAGTAAGATTGAGCTACTAAATTTTTATCTGATTAATAGGAAGATAAAAATTCGTCCGTATGTTTGCTTGACTTCTAGTAGAATATTTTTTCCTTGATCTGTTTTTATAATTAAGGTGTTTCATACTTGCAGTTAATTCACAGATATTTAAAAGAAATATATATCAAGAAAAAAAAATCTGAAATTAAATAAACAAAGGAAAACAATGTAAAACGCTCAAGAGGTCCCCTCTCATCAGCCTCTATACATCACTATTATTTGTTTAGTTATTTTTTTTAACACTTAAGTGCAGCATATTAATCCTTATATAAATTTATTTATATATAAGAACCTCGAATCAATACAATTTAATAGACACTACTCGATGCATATAATATAATAAAATTAAACATTTAATTTTACCTATTTTACTGAGACTATCAGTTTAAAAATGTGTCATCTAAATCTGCTTAGCATTATGCGTTCAAAGGTATATATCTGTTAGGTTTATAGGTTTATATCTGTCTATTATGTTCGGTACACTAATATTATTATTTTTAAATTTAATTGTTGTTCAATTGTTGTCTATCTGTTCAATAAATTTAAGCAAGTCTGTCTTAAATTTCAGGAATATTTTTTTTTTTCTATGTGAGAGATCATTAACCATCATCAGTATTAACTAAATTTCTAATAAATAAATTAATAGAAAAATTCAAAAGATCTAATTGTATTGCTACCTATTGGTACTCGAAATGTTGTTTATTTTATTTTCATTTATTCCAATTTTATTTTTCTTTAGCTTATAAATTTATTTCAGTTTTTTTTTTTTTTTTTTTTGTTGAAAGTCATTGATATTTCAAAATTTTGATTCATATTATAAGAAGAACCATTAGAAACACTGTATGCATATGCTGACTCCGCACCTCTACAAAACGAAGATTTTATCGTAAAACCTTAACACATCGAAGTGACTTTGTTAAATAAGTAGAGTTGAGACTGATCAAAGATTCTACGAAGGATTAACTGTAACTCAAATCTTGACAATTGTTTCCCGGTTTTTTCAGTTTCTGATAAAACACGTGTGCGATACGTTTCGTTTTCAGTGGTTCCTCAATATTTTTTTTATTATTATTCAAGCCGTAAATGCCGGGGTTGACAAAAAGTGCGATATTGCAAAAATGTTTGAAATACCAGCGAACACCTTATCCACAATTTTTAAAAATACGCTAAAGTATGAAAATCAAGCTCTTTCATTAAGAGGAGGTTAAAAGGGCCCGATTTCCAAGATATCGACGAGTGTGTTGTGAAATGGTTAAAGCAGTACCGTGACAAATAACCTCGATATATCGAAATCCTCGATAATTCGAAGTTTTATCGTCCCCCTTGAGGTTCGATAGGTTAACATGATTTTTGCATGGTGTATGCACACTTTTAAGATAAATGCCTCTTCTGTAAGGTTACTACAGAAGAGGAAAAAAAAATATATCTACGTTACTAATGCTAGAAAAACATTTTTACAACTTACTTAGAATCAGTTTAATTCGATACGGCCTTAATAAGGTCCTGCCTAGTTCTAGTGTGGGAAATGTTTGACGATTAGTTGCTTGGTCTCCATCATTGCTAATGATCCTGTTTGATCCTTGAAGACAGGGCAAACACTCTCCTCTTCGGGATAACAGTCCCTCCGCTGTCCCTCCAGAGCTGCCAACCGAAATTCGTCCCAGCCCTCTGACACTTGATCTTGGTACTGATGTTCTAATTAGGTTTCGATTGTCTTAAAATCTTGATTAGACCGATTTGTATTTATGAGGGGGGTAGGGATTGATTGTTAATGATCTAACAGGCTCGTCAATATTCGATATGGATAATCGCCCAGTAGTTGGGCTTACCTCTCTGAATCATTAACGCTGGCCGAGCGTTGCGGGGAAACAGACGCGCCTTAACGCTCCAATGGTTTATTGCCGCTATTCCCGGAGTGGACGCAGTACGGTCCGTGTGATCTAACAGGCAGTGGGGAAGAGGGTAGCTTCCATCGCCTCAGTTACGGTTAATTTAACGCAGCGGGGAGACATCGCAGGGATCGGTGCGCGGTACTACGGTGTACTCCGCTTCACAATCCTCAGTAGAATCGAAACACCTTAATTAATTTATCATTAAACAAACTACCATTCTGTAAACACTAATAGAATCGAAAAGAAAAAAAAAATTCTGGAAAAAAGTTCCTTAATAATAACATTTACATGACTGAACATAAATTATATCTGGCCTAGAGATAATTAAATAATAAAATAACATAACAGTAAATATAAGTTTACGATAAAAAAAAGTACTTTAAAGAAAAAAAATCTATAAACTAAATATAAAATATATATAAACTCCCCGTCAAAAGTATAGCAACACTTTGAAATATTTGAATTTTATAAAAACGAATTTTTTTTTCATAATAAAGAAAGTTTCTGAAGTCTATAATAAACATTCCTAAACTAGACATTAACAATTATTATTAAAATAAATTACAATATTTCTTCCAATAAAAAAAAATTAGAAAACTTACTTTTTAAAATTTTAATTTTTTGCAATTTTAACTTTTAAATTTGTTCAAAGCTCCCAATTAATTACAAAAGACTCATATACATGACTGTGATTAGACCTATTTGGACGTACGGAGTTGAGCTTTGGGGCTCTACTAAACCATCCAATTCATCCCGTATCCAATCCTTACAATCCAAAATCCTTCGAAAAATCCTCAATGCTCCTTAATTTGTGAACAATAAACTTATCCATAATGACCTTTCCTTTCATAGTAAGCTCCATAACCACTCAAATCCCCTTATTTCTCAACTTGCTTCCCACACCATTCCTGATAATCCTCCGAGGCGTCTAAAAAGAAGAGACCTTCTAGTGTAGAATTTTTATTACAGTGCTACTGATGAGTAGTTCTTTTCAAGTTGTGTCACGCTATTGTAATAGTTAACAGCACATTTACTTGATGCATAAATTTTGTACAGTTGTAAATTTCAATAAATTATTATTAAAAAAAAAAAAAAACTTTTAAATTTATATTTAATAAGACATATTGCCCCCTCTGGCTTGAATGAATTCTTCGACTAGCCTTGGCATACTTGTAAATAACGAAACGGATGATAAACATGGACTGAAAAAAATTTGAGAAAAAAAAAATCTAAAATTCCATCGTTTGTTATTAACAGGGAAAAACATTGATGTGTCCAAGGTAAAAACCAGGAAAATCTTGAGAATCGCAATACTTTTGAAGAGGAGATTATATGTATATTAATAATATTCTTTTCCAAAAGATCTACACACCGATGAAAAATTCAAAAAAAGAAAGAAAATATTTAAAAAAAAAAAAATCACTTTTATGTTTTATTATTATTATTATTATTTTTAATTGTGGGGGCAACAGATATATTCTTATTGTCGGCTTTTTTGGCTTGGCTGATGATTCCTGTGTTAATATTTTTGTATGTATTTGTGATGTTTTGCATCATGCCGGTGGTTGTATTATAAATACTACTCACATTCAATGTATCACCAGATATCAGCGTCTAGATTTTAAATCGACCCACATAGTACGTAAAAAAAAAAAAAAAAAAAAAACTAATACATTTATTTTTTACGAAGATCAGCCAATAGCTATGCACACCCTCCTCGCCGCAAGAAGAACGTATCTTTTCGCTTTATGGCTCGGTGTGTGGTTGTGGCATAGAAAAACCTATTTCGTTTTATTACCAGCGATCATTTGGAAATTTTATTGTTTTCAATAAAAGGTCAAGTGTTAAGTATATCGTTGAGCTTCCATCAATCATACCCCAAAGTGACGTTTCATCACCTCGCGGTGGATGAAGGTTTTTGTGCTCGCTCCAGTGTTGATTATAAAAAACACCCTTACCTGAACAAATGGCGGTTCATTCTGTTAGGGAAATAAGTGATTGTGTAAATACCTAACTTATATTCACATGTTATGGAGATATACAAAGGTACATTGTATATATATATGTATGTGTGTGTGTATACATGTACTTAATCGACTTCATTGATATCTGTTTCGATAGCTTTTCTTTACATACTATCTAGCATTTACTAGTACACTTACACTAGCGAGTACCTTAGTCCAATATCTAATTTTTTTTTTTCATTTATTGATATTTACAACTGTACAAAAAAATATACATCAACTGAATGTGTTGATAGTGAATACAATGGCACGTAAATGACTTGTGAAGAACTACTCAATAGCAGCACTTCAATAAAATCTGCACAAGAAGGTCTCTAGGCCATCTTCTTTTCAGGCGCCTCGGAGGATAATTAGGAATAGAGTCGAAGGCAAGTTGGGAGACTAGTGGACTGGAGTGGTTATGGAGCTTACTATGGAAGGATAGGTATCTGGTCTGGGCTAAATCAGCAACATAAGGAACATTAAGGTCTTTATGGATAAGTTTATTGGTGACAAAGTAAGGGGCATTCAGGAACTTTCGAAGGATTTTGTATTGCAAGGATTGGATACGAGGTGGCTTAGTAGAGCCACAAAGCTCAACTCCGTACGTCCAAGTAGCTTTAATCACAGTCCTGTAAATAAGTCTTTTGTAATCAATGGGGAGCTTTGAACGTTTGTTTAGTAAATGTTGAAGTAGTCTGTTGCGACAAACAGTTTCTTGTCGTTTTAGTCCTGTATGTGGAATCCAAGTAAGACGTTTGTCCAAGTGGAGTCCTAGGTAGGTGATCTGTTCAACAGTCATAAGTGGAATAAATAAATTTAAAATTTAAAGTTCTTTACTTTTTACTAAAAATTATGAAACATTTTCTATAATAGTATATATCTAGTTCTCTATTAGTGAATCAGTAACTGTTTCCGGTAAAAGCAGCAATAAATGGATCATAAAAATCGTCGTGGATTCATTTGGATTTTACTAAGCATCGAGAATTTTGATTAGGGATTGGAAACAGGATTAATTCTAGGGAATGCTTAAAGGTCATGTAGTTTAGAATAAGGAGATGACGTTTGATACCAAGCAATAAATAACAAAGTTGGGGACAAATCAGGAAGTTGGTTGGAACGCGATGTTGAGTTTTAATGTTAAAATAATAGAAGACATAATTGTTTGTTCCTTTTCTGTCGGTTTACTATTTTTTTATATATTTTTTATGTGATTGGGATTTTTTTTTTTAAACTGACTTTCCTTGATTCATTGTCAAATAATGTTGTTGACGTTTCTCTAACGTATATACAACGCTTAATATTATACAACAAGCATATTTTGTATTGTTTATTATATAAGGAGTACCCTCGAGACCCTGGCGCCAAGCTTGGACAATTATCGCTTCATCCAACGTCCCTGTGCCATTGAACCTTTTTCGACTTGACTCAACACTGACCTCAACCCCGACCGGTTTTTTTCATATTTTTTTTCTCTCTCTCATTTCTCTTTTTATTTTATTTTTATTCCCCCTCCCCTTTTTTTTTATGAGTTTTTAAACCATTTTTTTAAGTCTTTGATTTGAAGGGAAAATATTTAAATTGCTTCAGCACAACCGGGAGGTATGCGATCCAGAGAGAACATTCTGTGAACAAGAGTTGAAAAAAAAAAAAAAAAAAAAAAGAGATGCAGACAACATGGCAGTTTCCAGGAACTTCGGAGTGCATTGGCTTTGATGTTATTTCTTAATTTTTGTAACCCTCCCCTTTTTAAACGAAATCTTAATTGAATTGTAAATTTTATTTTTTGCTTAATCACCACTTGAGTTTACTTACACTGTTTATAATAAAAAAACAACAAAAAACTTAAGCAGTTTCATTCCTTTTATGTGTGTGTAATGGGGAATCAATGATTAATACAATCAAAAATCTTAGTTATCCTCTTATTCTGAAACAATAATTTTTTTTTAATTATTTCGTAAATATATGTGAAAAAATCAGCGAATAGAAATTCATCTAAAAATTATTATTATGAAATCTTGGCACCAAACACTGGTATTTATCCACACTTCACACTCTGGCGAACATGCGATTTCAAGGTTAAGGCAATAGTCAAGCGTACATATAGCTGCAAAAAAATACAAAATCTATAAAATAATTTTAATTTTCTATTAATAGGTAATATTATATTATTTTTTTTTTAATTTTTTATTTACTTTTTCTTAATCGGAGTTGAGATATGGAGCTCCACTAAACCATATAGTCCATTTCGTACCCAATCCTAGCAATCCAATATCCTTCGAATAATCCTTCTTATTTATTTCACAAATAAACTTATCTATAAAGACCATGATGTTCCATATGTTGCTGATTTATCCCAAATCAGATACCTATCCTTTCATAGTATACTCAATAATCATTTAAATGCGCTAGCCTCTCAGCCGATAACCCTCCTAGGATTCTGAAAAGAAGATGACCTCGGGACCTTCTCATATAGAACTTAAATAGAAGTGCTAACAGTGGATAGTTGCTTCTCAAGCAATTAGGATGCTATTGAGAACGTTGCGTTGAGAACGTTGAGAACATTCAGATGTGTTTTTTAATAGATTCCGAAAATATACTCTCAAAAAAAGGAAATTTATTTTAATAATTTATTGTTATTTACAATTTTAATAAGTAAATGTGCAGTAAAATAATTACATTCACATGTCAATAACTTGTAAACTACTAACCATTAGTAGCACTTCAATAAATTATCTACATCGGGAAGTTCCTAGAAGAGTTATTAGGAATCGAATGAGAAGCATGTTGGGAGTCCAGTGGATTCGAGTTTGGTCTTTATCGGCAACATAACGAATATTTAGTTATGGATACGTTTATTTGTTACATGATAAGGAGCATTAAGGATTTTTCAAAGGATTTTGAAATGAAATTAATTGGAGTGTTCAGTTGAGCCCAAAAGCCTCAACTCCGTATGTCCAAATCGCTTTGAGCTTGGAACACGTTAAGTGAATGTTGAAGTAGACGAAAATGACGAGCAGTTTCTTGTCTTTTAAGTCTCGTATGAGGATTCCAAGTAAGTAGTTTGTCTAGATAGAGTCCTAGGTAGCGGATCTTTTCCACAGGGATCATTAGAGCACGGGAAAACAACGAAAGAAAAGATCTGACTCTATTCTCCCATTCACGACTCGGACCACCACTGATTATTTCGTCCATCGACGTCTTTAAACGCCCCCTCTAACCATATTCCGGTTATTTGAATAAATGGCCTAAAATATATAATATCGCACATTTATAACAATTCCCAGAGGCAGAGGATTGAGTTAAAAGCCTACAGAGAAATATTCTTCCACGTAATATTAGAAAGTGGACGGTCGACATCAATCATTCGGCCTACAAACAGGAGACGGGCTCGCGGCGAATTAGCCTGTTACATTAGGGTCTGAGATACCCGGTCCATGGAACACGCCAGTCGCATTGCCATTCATCCCACGGGTTACGCACGTATTATTAAACATGAAAAATAGGACCAAGAGAAAATCAACGATTGCTGTTCTATTTCTAATTTATGGATTACCGGAAGTATTCTAGGATCTACTAAAATTGAATTTTCTTTTTTAGAATTGTAACTAGGATTTATATTAAGGAATACGCATATATACATACATATATATCTGTATATTTATGTATATAAAATAGGGATGAAACGATTCCTGATTCCATCGATTCTAACTAATAGATACAATTGATAGATTATGTGATTATTATACATAGGATATTCTTCCTAATGATGGAAAAAAAAAACATTAACAATCAATGATGATTTTTTAATTTTTTTTTTTAATAAATTCCGAATATATTTTTATAATAAACTCCCCGTCAATGGTCAACACCTATAATTCTCGAGATTTCCATTTTTTTACCGTAATCCATACTGGGATTATATTCATATTAATATTATTTATTAAACGAGAGACATTAAGGATTAGACACCTCAATGTTTTTGTCTGTTAATAACAAACGATAGGATTTTAGATTATTTTTTTTCAAATTTCCTTCAGTCCATGTTAATCATTCGTTTCGTTATTCACAAGTATGCCAAGACTAGTGGGAGCAGTCATTTAAGCCAGAGGGGGCAATATGTCTTATTAAATATAAATTAAAAAGTTAAAAGTTAAAACTGTAAAAAATGAAAATTTTAAAAATTAAGTTTTTTATTTATTGAAAGAAATATTGTAAAATTTTTTTAAAGGTTTATGTCTAGCTCAGGAATGTTTATTATAGACTTCAGAACCTTTCTTTATTATAAAAAAAAGTACGTTTTTAAAATATTCATATATTTCAGTGTTGCGATACTTATGACGGGGAGTTTATATTTATATTTTATTAAATTGCTACTATTGGGTTGTTCTTTACTTTTAATTGACTATTAAATAATTTTCCTCAAATTCACTTGTATATATAACAGTTGTAAATTTCAATAAATAGTTATTTTATAAAATAATAAAAGAAAATTGCATATTTATTAATTTTTTTTATTGTAAAAAAAAGTATAAAATATTATAATATTTTATTGCTGATTAAATCTTTAAAAAAATAGAAGATTTCATTATTGGTTAAAATGAAATAGTTAAAAACTATTTCAAAAATAGTACAGAACTTAAAAAAAGTGACAGTGGAAATGAAAGCACTCTTTTAAGTAGGCTATCCCTCTTTGAGATCCCTCAGCGACAAAGAAAAGTTTAGGTGCCATTTGACACTTGTTACATGAAAAACAGCCCTTGAAAAATTATCTCCTCCACATAATAAGGGCAGTTTTCTTTTCAATTACCCCACCACTTCTCAAAGTTCGTTTCCCTCCTTCTTTCTATTTTTTTTTCTTTGACAAATTGAAGGTTGGACCACAACTCTTGTCAAGTAGAACGCTTAGACCCACCTGGTCGTCTTAATCTTCTCACAATGAAGACGGAAAACTGAGTTTTCTTTGACAATGGTGTTTTTAAAATCTTACTTCTGGCCCGTATTTTTGTACAATGTTATAAAACATGTTATGGTATGGTATGTTTTATTTTAAATTTTAAATACTAATTTAATTAATGATTCTATGAATTCAAAGATAAAATCTTTTATAGCAACTAATTTTTTAAAGGAAATTTATGGTAAGCTATAAAAAATATATATAAGAAGTCTGTAAATCACAAAAATAATTTTATTTTCCAACGATTCTGCTGTAAACTTAACAATATCAATATACTTGTTTCTTCAAAGAAATTTGTTTTCCGAAACATAACAAATTAAAAAAAAATTTTACAAATCCCTAGAATCATATCGTCTAATGCTCAATTCAGAATTTTAAAATATTTATATCGCATTATTCTGAGAAGTAACATTATTTTTTTAAGCTAATATAAAATGAATTCATTTCATTCTAATAAATTAATTAATTAAATTATTATAGAAATAGGAAAAATGATTATCATATTAGGTAAGACACATTTTAGGAAGAAAAATAAAATAGACTTTAGAAAGTCATTGGATTTTTTTTTTTTTTTTCTCAACACTTAATTTACTTATTTTTTTTAATACATAAATATTGACTAAAACAATACATTTATCTCTAAAATACTATTATTTATAAATAGAGTGCTTCAACTTAAATATAACAATCACTATAGAATAATAAAAAAAAAAAAAAATTAAAACTGAGCCGCAGTATCTTGTCTTTGCAAAGTTTAAAGTTCATGGTAGGTGTTTAGAGTACAACGGTAATATAAAGAGGTAATGTGGTGGTCATCAATGCCCAACCAGCAGGTTTATCCCCCTACCAATGGTACCCATTTTATAAAGGCTGGATTTGCCTGACTCTAAAGGCGAATCAAGGCTGGAATCATTGTATTTCAGTGCCTTACCCAATTCTCTGCTTATATTAATTTTGTTTGTTTTGTTTTTTTTGTAAACTTCATCGATATTTACAATTGTATACAATATATACAATAAGTATATGTGAGGTAAAAAAACTTGCGGAATAACTTGTAAATAACTACTGGTTAGGAGCACTTCAATAAAACTTATACATTGTTAGGTCCCGATACCATCTTCTTTTCAGACACTTTGGAGGGTTATCAGGAATCTATGAGAAGCAACTTGGGAGACTAATAGATTCGAATAAGTAAATAGTTATGGAAGGTTAGGTATCTTGTATAATCTAAATCAACAACATATGGAACATTAAATCTTTATGGATGTTTGTTTGTGATATGATAATTAATTTTACGATGGATTTAGGACTGTAAATTTTTGATACGAGAAGAATCGGAAGGTCAATTTCAATTAAAAAAAAAAAAAATGAATGAATTACTGTATTTTGTAAAAATAATTACAATCACAGGAGGTCTGACTTCAGAATGAACAGTTAAAATGAAATAAAAAAATTAAAAATATAAATAAATTGAAACAAACATAAAATCCATATATGACACGTAATATAAAATTAAATAAATATATTACACATAATAAGTAAAACTTAAAAAAAGAAAATTTTTGGCTGAATAAAAAGAAAAACAAACTTTAGACAAACAAAAATTAAGGATAAAAGATTTTTGTCTCCTAAATGCCGAACAATCCAGCAAAAAGTGTGTGACACCATCGCTAACAAAAAAAAATATAAATGATAAACAAATAATTCATTTCTTTATTTTAAAAGATTATAATTATGTTTTATTTTTACGGGTCCTTTAAACCTGTTTTTAAACTAGTTAGTAGTCTAGGGAATGTACCTAATCAAACTCTGAACAAACAGAGCTCCTGCCCCCCTTTTAAGGTTATTGAATAATGTTTATTTACAATCCAGATCCTGTTTGCAAGGGATCGAAGAATACGCCGAACCGTTTGAGCCAATTGGGAACGGAATCACTGTGATTGCCAACTAGGCATCGCCAATTACTCATGCTCAAAACCAACAACAATTTGCATAAGGCGGTCCCAAAATCCATTTGCCGCTAACCATAGCCAGGGCTTATAAAGATAAAAGTTGAACAACAGGTGGGCTGAATGTTTACCCAGCGAGCGGGGCAATCCCTCTTGCCCCCGGGAGTGGGGAGGCGGGGCCCGGATCTTTTTTTTGCCCCCACCTTGTTTGAAGAAGGTGATGCTCTATCTTATTAAACATGATTCTAGGTTGGCTTGTGGCGCCAGAGCTCATCAGCCCAGCCCGCCCGCTAACGACATCCAACCAGTACTGGCTATTTAGCTTGTGGACTCCCAACAATTTTCACCTTGTTAAATCGCTGAATGAATGAATGTGAATGAATGAATTTTTACATTCGGTCCCCCCCCCCCCCCCCCCAGGGCGTTCCGTAATGGCCCGTCTGTGTTTTCGTCAACCGAACGATTTAGCGCTGTGGAATCGCGTGTTTCTGATTTCAAATCTATTCGATATCTGTATCATATATTTCTTGAATAAATGGAAAATAGTCTTTCCTATAATTACATTAAAGTGATACTGATCAAGTAGTATATTTTTAAATTTAATATTCACAACTGTTTAAAATAAAATACACTAACAAGGGGAGGACAGACTCAGTCTCTCACGGATCTTGTTGGCAATTTTTTTGGAGGTTCCTGGTCAAAAAATATTAGACACGTATTTTGCCGTTCCGACCAATCGGCCCTAGAAGCCGAGAAAAAAAATAAAATAGCATTAAACTAATTTATTTTATATCTCGAGTTTAAAAAATGATATCGACATTATTTTTGCACCAAGACGTTTAGTTTTATTTGCGAATGTAAGGAAAAAATACAGCCACTCCATAGATTTTGGTTAAGGTTAATTAAATTCTAAAAAAATGATTAGATTTTCTAGCAAACTATAGATTTTTTTCACACAAAAATTGACGTCTGATTCTAATTTAGCATCTTTAAAAACATTGAAAAACGCTTATTCAACAAAATCAAAAAATATAATTTTTTTCACACTCTTCGAGGAAAATGAAATTTTTAAACCGATTATTGGTTACATATTTTAAATCGCCAGTACTTTGTCATTCAATTCACTGGTTGGTATCACTGGAAAGAGGAGAGCCTTAGCTTTCTTTTGATGTATATAAATGTAAAATTCGATGAACATAAACAAAACTATTAAAAAAATTAGAAAATCCGAAAAACATTTTGATTTTTAGCGTGAGTTTGAAACCAGATAGGATGATGAAACCAAAGAAATTTCAAGCTTATTACCACCCTATATTTCGTATAAAAAAATTAAGTTGATATATTTAACCGTCTAAACGTATTTCATGTTTTTGTCAATATAAACAAAAGTTGCCTACAATATAATATGGTCAGGCACATTTTGAAGCTTACGAATTTTTATTTCTCTATTTGGATGAAATTTTCGTATTTAAGGGTTCTTTGGAATGCTGAATTCGAATCCCATGTCGGTTCTTTGGAAAAAAATATATTGAATGTAATTCACTTGAAACTTTTTGGCTTTTACACTGTAAAATGTGATAGAAAATTTTGTTAGCAATAGAATTTCATTTTAGCATCCTCAAAACTTAGGAAACATATGTAAATATAAGTATTAATAAAACAAATACATTGTCCAAAAGGTAGAAAAATAAATTATTTTTAAAGGAAGTTATGGAAGCTGCTTTACGAATAGAAGTGGGTAGGGAATTCCAGAAGGAGGTAGCACGAATGATGAAGGATTAGTCAAAGGTTATAATGTGAGGGTATATATAGGTTAAAATGTTGGGATCTAGTGTTTAGGAGTTCGATAGGAGAACGCAGAGTTAATAGATGAAGGATATAGGAAGGTGTTTTGATTTTTAGACATTAGAATAAGAAAGTATCCTGTAAGTATTGCCGTCGGAATTCAGGAAAGAGCCACCCAGCTCAGAATATCGGCAAGTAACGTGTGACCGCCTGGGGATCCCGATGATAAACCTAATGAAACAGTTCATCAGTCTCCCCAGCTTGCTTTAAATAATTGCTTTTTAAAAAAATAATCCAAATATAAGCTAAAAAAGCAAAACAAATCGATTTAAAAAACGATAATAAATTTAGTTAAACGCTATCCTTTATTACCCCTAACATATAATATTTGTTATCAATTACAATTAAGACGATGTACAATAATGTAATTCCATTCACAGATTCTTATTTACGAAGATAAATACCTCAGGGTGTCATTTATAGATTAGGGAATTGGAATCCTACGTCAGAGGTATCGATTGGTTCCTAGGAATCGACTTTAGATCATCGATTTTTACTACCGACTTTTGGAATCGACCTATCCGTAATGTCAAAAAAATGAGATTTTTTTATTTTGAATAACACAGACATTTTTGTTGTACTAGATGAACACTGATTAGTACAGAATTTAAAAGAGTTTTCTTGATAAAGTCAAGCATTTTTACAGAAATTGTTAAAAATATGTATTTCCTCGTGGCAGATTAATAAATAATATTACGATTTTAAATTGCTGGAGCTGTAGCACTTACAAAATAAATGCAGATAGACTATATTGGTACAGTAAATCAAACGGTTATTGAAACACTTCAGGAAATATTCGTTATAATTATAGAAAGAATTGTTCAATAAAGTTGAAATTTACAGTTATCATTCCTTGATTACTATAAGTTACGCTTAAGAAAAATGTTCACACTAAATGTTATTCCTGGAATGTATTTTACAAGATACTGACAATAACTAACAGAAAATCAGTTATTGACACCCTAAGGATATCTTATATAATACCGATAGAATTCATAATAGTTTTATACAGTTGAATTGTAGGATTTAAAAGGATTTTTTTTTTTATATTTTTTTTTTTAGTTAAATATTTTTTTCCAAGTTTTAAGTTAGGGTGTCAATAACTGTCTGTTTTTTTTTTTGTTTTTTTTTGTTATTCTTGAGGGATTTTTTTTACCACAAAACAATTTTTTTTTAATATTATCTGTATTGATTTTTTTAAATATTTTCCATATGATAAGAAACAAACAAAAAAATACAGTTTGATGATAAATGATAAATAAATGATAAATAAAATAAAATTTCTTAGCCTTGAAGCGATTCTCTCCCGTAATGGCTCGATTTTCGTCAGTTAAAAACCCAGACAAAAATAAAACTGACATCATCTCAATTAATGTATTTTTATATCAGCCAATGCTTTTTGCACCATAAAATCATTAAATAAGTAATAACATACAATTAAAAAAGAGCAAGAAAAAATAGTTTTCTTTAATTTGTCCATATTTTCTTGAATCGATTTCAACATTGAAACCTCATCATTTTTATTATAAGAAGCTATATATTTTTTATTTATTTATTTATTTTTCTTTTTTTCTTTTTATTTTTTTTTCGATTTTTATTATATCGTTTTCTTTACCGAATTGCATATTACTTGCGAGTAATAAGCGTATTTAGCATAATACCTAGATAATACAATATATAGCATTATAAATATAAAAGAAAAAAACCTAAATTGAAAGATTGTGAATTATAATAATAGGCGGTGAAACTAGAAAAACTAAATATTAATTTAATAGAATATTTTTTTTTTTTAATGTTAAAACACAATATGGTGTGATTTTTACTTCCAAGGAAATGTGCATGTAAGACTATAGTCAGACAACTTCACGAATTAATTGAATGTTAATTCGCCGGAACGGTTTTTGAACTTTCAACAGCGCAACAAAACATTCCAGGAACGTTTAGCCCAGTGTCGTGGTAATTGACCTGTGAAACTGCCTTATCACACTATTCCTAATTTACATTCCCGCGAATGCAAATGGTTCAACCAGCTTCTATTCTTTTTTAATTCACCTCAAGAGGGGAAAAGTTGCGTGTTTGTCCTCGGTGTTTTTCTTAGCGAGATGTCGGCGGTCAAAACATCTCGGGCGTGACGGATTGGACTTGGAAAACACGGCGTGGAAAAGTGGGGAAAATGGTTCGAGCGTGTACTGGATCTTGTCGAAAAGTACGGTCGGCTTACTGGAGCGGACGTTTTGGAGTCTTGCTCAATTTACGCCAGAAACAGCAACTGTAGTAAATTCTTTGAGTTTTTTTTTTTTTCAATACCAAAACCTACATTATAAATAGAAAAAGTTATACTTATTCAATATTAATTTATTCTTTGAGATTTTCAACTAAATAATATAAACATATGTTTTGATATATAATGAAAATAAAGTAACATATCTGAAATGATACGCTACTTGTTTGGGCTAAATCAGCAACATATGGTACATTAAGACCTTTATGGATAAGTTGGTTTGTGACTTAATAAGGAGCATTGAGGATTTTATGAAGGACTTAGGATTGTAAGGATTTGAATAACAAGAAGAATAGGATAGTTTAGTAGAGCACAAAAGCTCAACTCCGTATGTCCAAATAAGTCTGATTATTGTCAGAAGCTTTGGACATTGTTTCTAGTAAATGTTGAAGAAGTGGAGAACGATGGGCAGTTCCTTCTATTTGAAGTTTTGTATGTGGATTCTAAGTAAGACGTTTTTCCAAATGGAGTCCTAGGTGGCAGATCCCTATTCAACAGGGATTTATAGAATATAGAAGTTTGTTTAAAACTAAATTTGAATTTCGGGAATAGAATGGGAACTATTTTGAAACCTTATCAACTTATGAACTGAAACTTTTTAAATCAGTGATTATATCAACCTATTAATAATTCCTGTTTCTTATGTTTTGTTACTAATATTCTTTTTTAATTTAATTCTTTTAAATGTTTAAATTTGTTTGCTTAATTTTAATCATACGTTTAATTTATTATATTTGCGTGATTGGTTTCTATTTTTTGGTATATCTGATTTATATTCGACCGCTTTATCTATTGTTTTGTTAATGTATATTGCCTCTAATTTTCTATTGTGTGTTTTATGTTCATGATTTAAAATTATAGTGTTATCAAAATCAAATCCATGTCTTAATTTTTGAGCGTGATAACATAGTTCAGTTATTTTATTATCCTTCTTTATTAATTCTATTATATTTATTTTGATTTATTCTTTTTATTAAGTTCTGCTTTGTTTCACCTATGTAATGTTTCTCACAGTTATTGCAAGTTATTTTATATATGATGTATTTTTTATTCCATTTCTCTGTCAGATATTTATTGTATTATATTATATTTTTTATATTGTTATTATTATAAAATACTTGAAATTTTCGTTAGTAAATTTACTTATTGTTTTTCTAGTTGACTGTGGTATTTATTTTACTCTATTATAACAATAATAATAATCTATGATTATATATTGATATCGATAATTAATTCAGAATTGCAATGCACGGTGACACTACGAATACAGGAATGGATGAAAGATGCATGAATTAAATTACGTTCAAAACGCCAGTTTACTAAAGCACGCTTTCCAATACGTACATTCTAAAAAAAAAAAATAATTTATTTTTTTTAAACGATTTTTCTTCCGATCACGTTTTCCGTGAACGGACAATTACCTGCAGCTTTTCATTTGTTCAAGGGGACCCGGTGGATTCACCGCAAATTCCTTATGTAAACATTTTGCGGGTGTATAATTTGGGGGAAAAAAATTACAGCTTGGCTCTTTTCGATTACTGCAATTTCACAAATAACCGGGATCAGCAACCGATCACGAATCAGAATAAAAAATGATATCTAGTGCGCTGTAGTTGACTTTGACGAATTACTAAATTTTTTGAAATATCTAGATTTTTTTATGGTATTAATTTAAAATAACTATAACGCCTAGAATATTAGAATAACAAGACAATTTTTTTCAATAAGAAATTTGACGTTTGTATATGTTTATATAACAACAAAGGTTTCAATTTGAAATCCTATTCGAAACATAGATTAATAATATAACTCAATTTTATTCCATCGGTCTCTAGTCCTGTTAAATCATGTGAGACATGTATTATTTGTTGAGGATTAACTCATATTTAATAAATTTAATTGATATTTACAACTTTATACAGTACATACTATAAGTAAATGCTAAGTAATGTGAATACAATGACATGTCAATAACTTGTAAAGAACTACCCATTGCTCTACGATAAATATTCTTCATTAGAAAGTCCCTAGGCCATTTTCTTTTCAGACGCCTTGGAGTGTTATCGGAAATCAAGTGAGAAGCAAGTTAAAAGAATACTTGATGAAGCTTGCCATGTAAGATATCTTGTGCGTCCAAATCTGCAACATATTTAGATCGTTATGGATAAGTTTATTAGACATAATAAAAGTATTGAGAAATTTACAAAGGATGTTTGATTGTATGGATTGGATACAAGAAGAATCGGAAGGTTTAGTAGAGCCCCAAAGCTCAACCCCGTCCAAAAAGTTCTAATTATAATTGTCTTGTAAATATGTCTTTCTTCATTAATTAATAACACCCTCCGAGACGTCTGAAAAGAAGATGGCCTCGAGACCTTCTACCATAGAACTTTTATTAAATTTCCGCCAATGAATGGTTGCTTTTTTAGTTTTCGTCATGTCGCTGTATTCATTTTACCCCACATTTACTAGATATATTGTTCGATACAGTTGTAAATATGAATAAAGAATGAAGAAAATAAATTTGTTTACTGTTTTTTTTTTTTAAGAGTAAACATTTGTGTTTACGTGGTAAATTACATAAGTACTAAAATAAAAACGAACGAAAAAAAAATTATAAAAATGACGGAACTACTTGAATAAAAAATTTCTTTATTTATTCTGGGACCTCAAGTCCCTTAAGAATAAAAAATAATGTGCAACCAAGGGCCTTCAGAGCCATGTAATGAAATAATATTTTTGTGATAAAATAGCAGATAATAATAATATTAATAATAATAATAATGAGGAAATATTTGGATCTTGGCGAAGAGCTGAAACACCTGTACCGTCTTGAAAATGTGAGGGTGTTTCCATTGATCATTTCTAGTAATGGCTTGATCCCGGAGATCACAGTCAACTCAATCAAAGAACTGGATCTCACGAATAAAATTCTACAAGATTCGCAGAAGGTAGTTCTTCTGGGAACAGCCAGTATCATCAGAAAATTTTTAAACATCAAAAAATAAATAAATTCCGTGCCTAACCCTTGACTTTGATCCGGGTAGGTGCTATTTTGCCGAAAAAAAACCAAGAATAGGAGAGACAAAAATAATAATAATAATAAAAAAAGGATTAATATAAAGTAACAGAAAATTTTAAATAAGTTTTTTTTTTTGTTTTTTTTATACTGACTACTAAAAAGTGGCTATTGACAGTTTTTGGAGGACAGGATCTGGGTGAATAGTAGGTGGTCAATGAAGTGGAATGAGTAATTTAATGACGAATGTTGAGAAGGATGGAGTTCCATAGAGAAGAGGATAGGATTACGAAAGATCTGTCGAAAGTGAATGAGCAATGAGCAGGAGTATACAAATCTGATTGACGAGAACGGGTTTGGCGGGTAAGAACTGAAGATTTGAGTTGAAGGATTTCAGAAATGTAAGGTGGACGATGTATTTTCATTTCTTAAAAAATATCTTTGGGGTGATCTGTTTTTTTGTCCCACCACTAAAATGATCTGGCATTTTGGGATTATTGTTTAAAAAGTGTTACTGATACGCTTTTAGATTTTCAGCGTGGGTCAAAAATATTTTTTTTTCATTTCTTAAAAAACATCTTTGGGGTGGGCTGATTCCGTGTCCCACCATTCAAATGGTCTACGATTGATATATTATACTTATTATTGATAACACAATACAATTTTTATTATATAATGCTGGGTCAATTAAGTGTTTTATCACATATTTTTTACCTTAGTTTTAAGATGCGCAGTAACTCTTCCGCCTGCGCACGCCAGGTCAGACTAGCCATTCCATATAGAGCTATCGAAAACGAGACTTTTCAGCTAGAAAGCAAGTTTGGTCAAATCCGTGCTGTAAATATGTCTCCAGCTCTCTGAAAGAGAAAGGATGCAAGGAAATCCTGGCGACGGTAATAACAATAATAATAATACTATTGTTTATATATTTATTTTTTTATGAAAATAATGACTATCACTTCAGAAAATCTTCACCCCAACGAGGTCTTAACTAAACACTATGACACCATTTTTTTTTTAGTAAGCACGCCATATAGGTGGACTTAGCCGTTGGTTACAAGAGTCATAATCATTTATTTATCACTAAGGGAGTTGTAAATTATTCTTGGACGAGTGCTAATGAGTTTTATGGATGGCTACACGGGCCAGGACCACTCGAAAACAAAGACCCAAAGCGATATCATCGCTCCTGGGGAACACTTAGTTCAGATCTCTATCTCGCTTTTTTTTCTTCCTTGTAGGCAGCCGTTTTCGGTCTCGGCCCTCAGTCGTTTAGTCATCAGTAAATTACTCTAACTAATCATACTGATGACTTATGCCGATGACAATAAAATCAATAATTATATGTGATATACAATATCTTAAAAATAAAATATATAAATCTGCAATACCCTACAATACACACAAAAATCACAAACATATACAAAGTAACAATTACAAACTAACAAGACTAATGACAGAAAAGGTTGACTCTAAACAATATCTAAATCGAATCATTCATTTGTGACGAAGACGGACAGATTCAAATTTGAGACATGTACATTATGAGTGTAAATTATTAGTTATTAAGGACAATTTTTTTTTTTTTCCTTTATTTGAAGCTTAACGCCCTTATACCCAAACCAGGGAAGGAATGACGGGATACCCTATATTAGTCTAGTCAATAAACATATCGTAGAGTGCATGAAATATGCGAATATTTTTTGCTTCAAAGCTTCGTTAGGTAAACATGGCAAAGTTAGAATGTTAACATACTAAAAGTCCCCGCCCCTGGAAGTTGAGCTTACGGTGGGAAAGAGGGGGAGAAGGTCTCATTTTAGGGTTTTTCGTTTATATCTCGAAAACGGTAGACTCTAGAAAATTATGTTTCAAATAAAAATTAAAGCTAATTAAATTTTCTATAAAATTAGTTCTATACATATTTGTCTGAATTCCAACAGTTTTCGAGGTATACGTTATTGAAAATCGATAATTTCCACGTTACTTTTTGTCGAACATTTGCTTCTAATGCAACGATTGTTTCTCAGAAAAAAATCTCAGGATCAAAGCTGTAGATCATTAAATTTACTTTAATTTCATATATACATTTCTTCATATAACTTGAAATGTTTGGCAAAAGTTGAGGTAAAAATTATTTTTCGAACTTCATCAATATTTAATAACGTATATCTTGAAAACAGGTAAATGTTCGACAAATGTGTATAGAATTAATTTTATAGGAAATTTAATAAGCTTTAATTTTGATTTGTAGCATATTTTTGTAGAGTTCACGGTTTTCAAGATACAATCGAAAAACCCAAGAATGGGACGTTCTTCCCTCCTTTACACCGTAAGCTCACCTCCCAGGGGCGGGGACTTTTAGTATGTTTACCTTCTAACTACTAACAAAGCTATGAAGTCAAAAGTAATCTCATATTCCATGCACTCTAGGCCCCTCATTTCACCACTCATTGACTGGACTAACATGTTACCAAACTATTCTAGCTAAGGTGGGTAGGTCAAGATTCAATAAATTTTAACTCGCCCAGGGGGGTTCGAACCCACGACCTTTCGAACTAAGCGTGCTAGGACCCTCGCCCCAACTCGCTCGGCCATTTAACCCCAAGACAAAGGTTTAATCTAATGAAAAGTATTAATCTCAAACATGCCCAGAGACAGAACGAAATTTGTTTTCTAAATTTAAGACAGACTTTAAATGATTTTTTTTCTATATTTATTGTTTTGTGATTTTAATAATATGTTTTCTAATCTTATTACTTTATATTTAAATAACAAATCATACTAAATTTTTGTACTCTTATAATTATACATCTGGTATGCCATACAAATTTTTAAAAAAGATTATTTAAACTGCTGAGCAATTTGGTTTTTAAAACCGCTTTTGGATTTAGGAAATATCACAACTTTAATTAAATTATTAAATTTACGATATAAAAATAATATATGAATTTTTTTGGCTGTTGTGAGAGTTATGACTTATGAATAAATTTTGAAAGATCTATTGTTTTCTGCACTCCAATATTTAAATAAGGTATTTTTTAAATAAAAATTAAACAATTTCTTCTGCTAAATATTTATTCTTCTCTTTACAAAAACAATTCGACGTAAAAGTCCTCATTAGTAAATTAATTTCATTACAGCCGAAGAAACGCGTCACGCTAAGCCAAGAGATATCTCAATGGGTGCATTTTACCAAGATAATTAATTGTTGGTCAGCAAACTAGTTTAAGACTTCAATAATTAAAATTTTATAATTAAACAATTTTATTTAAATTTAGTATTAACTAACTTTTAAATGAACATAAAATTAGTTATTTAATTCGTAATTAATAACTTTGATTAATCATATTTATTTTTATTTGTAAAATATTACAATTAAAAATAGAATGGGAGGGATACGCATTCCCTTAAAAGCTTAATTATGTATTATTTATATAATGTTTGTCTTAAAATAAATATTTTTTTATTTATATTATTTGTTACTAAACAAATTTGTTCAATTTAACATATTATATTTGTCTTTTTATTAAATATTTTCAGCGTATTAATTAAGACGGCTGAAATCTTATATTGCATTCAATAAATATATATTTTAATTTTTTTTTTTCGTCAAAGACTTAAAAAATATTTTCTTTTAAAAAATGGATATCTCTCTTTATTTTTTTTTTTATCATTCCGTCTAGAATCTGCATTAGTTTTATGAGAATATTTTCAAGGTTCGTTTGCTTATCATCACTGATAAGATGTTATGACAATTTCCCAATGAGTCTCTATTGCACAAGTTTGATTTCGTTATGAGCATTACTGATATAGGGTCATTTGTAATCTGTTGAATTGTCGTGAGATAACCGGAAAGATGCTTCGTCGAAGAATTCAGAGAGGGACGTATTTAGTACGTTATATAACTATTAGTTTCTAATCGTTTAGTTTTTAAAAAAATACACTGCACACATGTAAATTTTAGGAAAATGATTACAATGACATGTCAATAACGTGGAAAGAACTTTTCAATAGTAGCACTTTAAAAAAATTCTACATTAGAAGGTCTCTTGGGCATCTTCATTTCAGACGCCTCGGAGAATTATCGGGAATGGAGTTTGAGGCAAGTTGAGACACTAATTGATTCGGGAGGCTAAGGAGCTTACTATGAAAGGATAGGTATCTGGTTTGGGCTAAATCAGCAACATATGGAACATTGAGATCTTTATGGATAAGTTTGTGACATAATAAGGAGCATTGAGGAGTAAACGAAGGATTTTGTAGTGTAAGGATTAGAATTAGTCACGTAAATCAGTCTTTCGTAATTTACTGGGAGCTTTGAACACTTTGCTAGTAAATGTTGTAGTAGTCTGAAACGATGAGCTGTTTCTTGTCGTTTAATTCTGGTATGTAAAATAAATAACAAAAATTATCCATACTCAAAATCGATAAAGTTAATATACAGATACTGAAAAAACATAAACATTTTGAAGAAATAAAATTTTAAGTAGTTTCTTTATAGCAATTTTAAGATAAATAATCTATAAAAATTAATCGATTCAAGGAACGAAGAAGTTGGTTGGAACGCGATCCTGACCAAACTATCTCAATTTTACATATGATGTGAATAACTCGAACGTCTTTAGTTGTATTTATTATTACTGACATAAAATATTTCAGGACGAAAGCAGGCGATTAGGACGTAATACTGGCCTATCACAGTTTTACTTATAATGAGAGTAATTATTTATTATATACTGTTTTTTTATTACTGATATAAATTCGTTGATACATTCTTTCACTAATTACGGTTATATTTAGTTTAAAAAAAAAAGTAGTCAATCCGGAAGCTCTCAAAACCACTCACTAAATTTCTAGAATGTTTTTCTCTCAGTAGGAAAATTTATGGGGCCGAATACTGATAGTGCAGTCCATTAGTCAGTTGAAGATAGTGATAAATTTTTATCCTAATGCCAGTTGGGAGCACCATTTTGTATCCGTTCCTTTCGGTAGGATTCGAGTTCTATAAGAAACCTCCGAAATCTTGAGATCCGTACTCAAGTATTAAATAGATATTTGGTTACTAGGAGGTAAAACCGTCAGCCTGATTTTGTAGTCGGCAAAATGTGACAACTAGTCGACCATTTTATTTATATTTCTACGCTTAAAAATAGTTTTAAATTAAAACATTATTTACTGATTATAATTTTAGATTCGTTTTAACTGTTTGCAGTTTATTCTATAAATGGGAACTACTTTTAGGAACGATACCAAAAAGGGTCAACATTTTGATTAGTTTGGCACACCTCTTTTCTATCACTCAACATTTTTACTATTAAATTTGTATTATTTTGAATTTTACCATTGCTAAACCTTCCTAGTACTATGAGAATGAGGTAGTCAAAATTTGGTACAGATGTGTTCAGTAATTTTGCGGAATGTTGCTAACCACATATAATATCGGTTTATTATTAAACTTCACTGGTATCCACATATCGCATGGCATATTTATAGTTTTTTTAAAATAATAATTTAGTTAAAAATAAGTAAATTTTATCACATATGGAACTCTACATAGCACCGTACGTATGTAACCTCTCTCGAATGGTGCTCGCCACTTATCGGTCGAATAGCGAACTTTACTGAACACCACACATTTATCGCATTTTTAAGGCAATTTAATTGAAAATCTGTAAATTTTACTTTTTCTGAACCTGAGCTATGAAGATGATGTAGTTAAAATTTGGTACAGATTGGTTCAGTAGTTTTTGTGGCTAGTGATAAACGAAAAATGGCTTGTCCTTTTATATAACAGTATAGATTACATTTACAATTAAATGTTATTTTTTTTCATTTATTGATATTTACAACTGTACAAAGTAATATACAACAAGTAAATGTGTTGACAGTGAATACAATGTCGTGTAAATAACTTGTGAAGAACTACTCACTAGTAGCACTTCAATAAAATCTACACTAAAAGGTCTCTACGCCATCTTCTTTTCAGACGCCTCGGAGGATTATCAGAAATGGAGGAGGAAGCAAGTTGGGAGACTAGTGGATTGGAGTGGTTATGGAGCTTACTATGGAAGGATAGGTATCTGTATGGGCTAAATCAGAAATATATGGAACATTAAGATCTTTATGGATAAGTTTATTGGTCACAAAGTAAGGAGCAATGAGGATTTTGGATTGCAAGGATTGGATACGAGATGAATTGGATGGTTTAGTAGAGCACCAAAGCTCAACTCTGTACGTCCAAATAGGTCTAATAACAGTCATGTAAATGAGTCTTTTGTAATTAATTGGGAGCTTTGAACGTTAGTCTAGTAAATGTTAAAGTAGTCTGTAACAACGGTCAGTTTCTTGTCGTTTTAGTCTTGTCAATTACATGTAAGATATTTTTGTGTTATAGATATAAGAGTCTTTAAACAGGATATCATTTTCGGCACGATTCAATTCTAAATTTTACGATTAACTGGCCTAAGTTAAGGAAAATGCTAACTTTTTCTTTACTTTTCTAATAAAACAACAACATTTTTATACACAGGCCCATTTGATAAACAAAATCCTGTAGCTACATGTACAGACGGCTATAAGGTTAAATACGAACATTGCCGATATCACCCGAACAACGGAAGAAATGATCGGCTAGACCCACTAGTCGGCCAACAGAGCTGCCTATCGGGGAAATTTCCCCCCGGGGGGAAATTTTAGAAGCCCTTGCACCCAAATGGGGAAATATTTCTTGGGGGTAATTCGGGGGAAATTCGAGCAATTATTAAATCTGTGGAGCTTACACGTTATCAGCAAGTGAAATGTACTTGCCTAACCGCTTTTATTTTTCATTACTTTTATACAGTGGCCATTTTGATTTACATCAATAATTCGTAATTTTAATTTTTATAATTAGCGGTTAGAAATCCATTGAATACCTCGCTCCAGGTGGTGACAAGTTTTTTTAATTACTGATATGTTTTTTGTCTCCTCTTGTGAAAATACCTTATTTTTGTTATAATCATCAATTTGCAAATAAAAGCTAATAACCAAATATTATTGTCATTTTTTTCTCCACATTTTTTAATAAACAATGGTCAGTTGTCATTTGGGGGAAATCGTAGGGAAATTTTGAAATGATCGGAGAGGAACGGGAGAAAATTAAATCGGTAACACTGTCATGGTCAGCCCACCTCCACTATTAACCAACTTCGACTATAATCGCTTTAAAGAGGCATGATGAAGTCAACTAAACAACGGTAGGGGAAAAAAGTCAAGAGTCGAACATCCAAACACCGTGTAAGGACTTGAGATCCCATTTTTTTTTTAAGTTTTTTTTTTTCATAACACACCACGGATTTTTATGTGCCCCTTGGTTTTTTGTGACAGTTCCAGGCCTTTGTAGTTTTACAACCATCCACTCCTAGAGACCTAATCATTCAAAAACAAAACACCCCATTAGCATATAGTTTCACCTCTTTGCCTTTTCAATAAATTGGGGGTAATGGACATTCCATGGTGGCGGTGACGTTCCTACGTTTTTATTTATTTTTTTTAATTCGGTTACGACTAAAACTCACAGGTTTTGTTCTTTGGTTCTGGGTGGTTGCTATTGAACCATAGCTTATCGACTTTCTTATTTCTTTGAATAGAATTTTTATTAATTAATAAATCATTTGGTGGCTAAAAGTTTAATTTTTTTTCAAGGTTTTGACACAGCTTTAGAAAATGTTAGGACATCGTTATTATTTTTTTTTTCTTCCTTTTATTGATATTTACAACTGTACAAAATAATATACAACAAGTAAATGTGTTGACAGTGAATACAATGGCATGTAAATAACTTGTGAAGAACTACTCACTAGTGGCATTTCAATAATATCTACACTAAAAGGTAGACCATCTTCTTTTCAGACGCTTCGGAGGATTATCAAGGGTGGAGGAGGAAGCAAGTTGGGAGACTAGTGGATTGGAGTGGTTATGGAGCTTACTATGGAAGGATAGGTATCTGGTTTGGGCTAAATCAGAAACACATGGAACAGTAAGATCTTTATGGATAAGTTTATTGGTGACAAAGTAAGGAGCATTGAGGATTTTTCAAAGGATTTTGGATTGTAAGGATTGGATACAAAATAAATTGGGTGGTTTAGTAGAGCCCCAAAGCTTAACTCTGTACGTCCAAATAGGTCTAATCACAGTCATGTATATGAGTCTTTTTGTGATTAATTGGGAGCTTTGAACGTTTGTCTATTAAATGTTGAAGTAGTCTGTAACGACGGGCAGTTTCTTGTCGTTCTGGTCTTTCGTTATTAGTTAAATTTGGTTTAAGAACCACATTTAAAAAGTTCATAGTTCAAGTTTTACGTGGGGAAACGTTGTTACACATAAATTACAATAAAAATATATATTTTTTCAAAAATAAGTGTAATGATCATGGCAAGGTTAGATGTACTAATTAATTTTTTTTTTTAATACTGCCGTTTAATTTAATCAACATTTATAACATTTCCTCATAGTGTGTTGATGTTTAAAAAAAATGTTTTTAATTCCATTTGCAATCAACCTATTTGTACATTACAACATTCCATTAAGAACTTTTTCTTATATAAAACCCTTCCTCTTCTGTATCTCGTATCTATGTTTTTATAACATTACAAGAAAGTATGATAAGAATTACAGTCAAAAATCTATTCACTTGCATTTATCAATTTTCTGAAATAACAAATTTTCGAGATATGGAGTTCTCAAAAAATATTTTTTTGAGTTATCGAGATTTTTCTATAATACCTACCCGCACATATATGTAGTGTGTGTAAGGGTAATTCCTCTTAAAAAACCTAATGTTTTAAATAATTTATTCTAAGAATAATTAACGGAATCGGAGATACTAATGTAAATGAGACATAATAAAACACATATGTAATAATTTTATAATTTAATAGTTCGTATAATTTTCTATACCTGTAAGTAAATAGTTAACAGTTTGTAGCTTCCTTCTGCATATATGCAGGGGTGCGACTATATATCACACGCTGAATAGTGAGCAAAGCAGCAAAGACGTAAGCTTCTACCCCTGGTAGGCACAGTTAATAGAAAAAACAATTAACATGTTAATGAATGTTTTGTCCCCGAAATGAAACAGTACTGAGGATAAGCAAGGATAGGGTTGAGAAAGACTGGTTTTTACATGTCCATGGTTCTAGGAAACTTCGACTTATAGAGCCTCCCGCCTCAGGAAATTTGACTTTTTGAGTCTCGGAAGTTGTGTTGACGAAAATTTTACTTCGAGTTAGCGATTGTTGGTTTGAGAAAACGTAATCGGGAAATGAGGTTCACTTTGACTTACCGAGTTTTTCGAATTACCGAGTTTCGACATATCGATTTTTTACTGTATTTACTGTTAAAGCTTTCTGATATGATTTTTGATCATATCAGAATCTATGATAAAGATCATATCAGACTAGAAATAGTCCAACCCGCTTCAACTTCCTAATGCAGATAAAAAATTGATCATATTTCACGATCATAATTGTTCCACATTTAAGGTTAATATAATTAATTTTTAATGATTTCAGTTAATTATTGTTAAAACTAGTTGTTTGTTGCTGTTATTATCTGAAAAGTTGCGCAAAACATAAAATTTGCATGACCACGCCTTCCAAGATTTACACCACCGCAAATTTAATTACTAATAATGTGTTTTTGATATTTCTCAAATACAATAGTTCAATATTATAAATTGAGTTTAATTATATATTTAAATTATAATCTGATAAAAAATTTGATATTTTACATGATTTTTTTAATTTTTTTTTTTTTTTGTAAAATCAATTTATTTCTCGTTTCACCCATTATCATCATTACTTAACTTTTGAAAATTATTAAAGATAATAGGCGAAAACGTATTAGAGATATTACAAAAAAATGTTTCATATTTATAATCATATATTACAATATTTATTTATATTCACTGACAGACAAAATTTCTACCCAATTTTTTTTTTCGATTTATCTGCTAAAAATTTAAATTCTGTTAAATACTAAAACTATGACAAAAGAAACTAATGAATATTGGAATTATGAAATACATTATTAAAACAAAAGCAAGTATTTAAAAAAAAAAAAATTAAAAATACATATTATCTTATTAATAAAAAAATTCGTTGACTTAAAATTGCTTGGTAATGTATTTAAAAGCAGTATTTTAAATAAATATTATTTAACTATTGTATATGAGAAATTAAATATATTTTTATTATAAATAAATATAAAAAACAAATTCTCTGTGGTTAAATTTGCGATGGTGCAGTTTAATCTTGGAAGGAGTGGTCTTACAAATTTTGTATATATTTTTGTTTTACGATAGTTTTAAGATAATAACAGAAACAAACAACAATAATATATATATATATATATATATATATATATATATATATATATATATATATATATATATATATATATATATATATATATAAATGAACTTTTACCGCTACAGCCCATGTTACTAGGCGCATTGTACTGTTTCTAGGCCAACTGTTGTAAAAATACTGATTTCTATTATTTAATTGATTTTTTAATGTGTGTGTGTGTGTGTGTGTGTGTGTGTGTGTGTGTGTGTGTGTGTGTGTATATGTGTGTGTGTGTATATGTGTGTGTGTGTATATGTGTATGTATATATATATATATATATATACTATAAACATTTTCAGTTTTTTTTCATCACAGTTTTTTTAAATAGATATTCTGTGAATATATTTATTTTTTGTTTAATGAAACATATACAGTATTTTCAAATAAGACGCGAATTCAAGTAAATTCCATTCAACACCCTATATCAATTTGCACTATCCACCAACTATTACGCCAAAAGAGGTTCACGAACTGCCAACTTCGTGTGGACATTCGCGTGAAGGAAAACCATTAGAACTACTTGGACCTAATAAGTCGATAGTTATACTTCGCGCTGACAGTCTGCTATCTGATGGACGGACCCGCTGGGCCGATGATTACGGTCTGTTCACACTGAACAAACAGGAATCACGAATTTAAGAACATTCATTTGGGTAATAGGTGCCAATGGGGAAACACCCCAGGGGGGAGGGGGGAGGTAATTGGTGTAAAAAGACCATTCTTAAGGATCAGTGTCAACGCCCTCCTTGTGCCCGAGATCCGGAAAGCGTATCTGTCTTAACGGAACAGATAGGGTCTTGGAAATACAAGCCTTGATGAGACAAAACATGTTGGACTAAACAACAATAATAACGTGATAATTTTAGTTTTTGCTCAATATAGTAGACCGATACTATTTTAAAAAAAAAAAAAAAAAAAAAAAAAGTTATTTTGCTTTAAGAGTGAAAATCTGCTAACGGTTAACATTTCCCATATATTAGAACCTATTTTTATTTTATAGCAGTAGCAATATAATACAGATACAAGAAAAAAAAGGTACGATATTAACTATATAAAACGATATAATAAAATTCAGAAATCATATGTAAATTTAAATAATAATTTTCTCGACTACTCCAACATTTACTGGACTAACTACGTTCAAAGCTTCCAATAAATTAAAAAAGGCTTATTTAGATGACTGTGATTAGACCCATTTGGACACACGGAGTTAAGCTTTGGGACTCCACTAAACCTTCCAATTCTTCCCGTATCCAATTCATATGATCTAAAACCCTTCGTAAAATCCTAAATGCTCCTTATTATGTCACAATCTTATCCATAAAGATCTTATTGTTCTATATGTCGCTGATTTGGTCTAAACCAGATAATATCCTTTCATAGTAAATTCCATCCCTACTCAAATCCACTAGTTTTCTAGCTTGCTTCAAACTAAATTCCCGATAATCCTCTAAGGTGTCTGGAAAGTTGGCCGAGAGACTTCCTAATGTAAAATTTTTATAAGTGCTACTAGTGAATGGTTCTTTTCAGGCTATTGAAAATTCATTGTTATCGTTTCTTAAAATTTACTTTACAGTTTTAAATATCAATAAATATTTTTTAAATTATTTTATTTACTTTATTGATACCTACGACTTTATACAATAAGTAAATGTGCGGTAAAATTAATGCAAAACCATACCAATTACTTGTAAAGAACTACCCTGATGTAGATATTTAGTTCCAAATCAGAAGGTACTGAGCCCTTAGAATAACATATACATGGCAAAAAATAAATCATATCTGGCCTAGATATTTTAAATACAATAGTAAAATAACATAATATAAAGTAAATACAAGTTTATAATAAAATAACAAAGAAAAAAAATCTAAATATATATACATAAAAGAACTATATATACAGTCAGTATAGGAAAGTATTATACACAAAGTTGATTGGGCGATAGATTTCTGTTGTTACACATATGAAAGTATGAAAATAAATAATATCTGTACTGTACAATCAGTTACAGTACAGTTAAATTTATAATAGGTTATGTGCTTTTTATAATTGACGATGTGTTGAAGAAATCAGTAACCTTAAGGTGGGAGTTAATGTTCAAAATCACGGAGTTGTACATTTATGAATAAAATTGGAATTATTAATTAAAATTGTATGAGTTATATCAATCTTCTTCAACAAATATTAAAATTAAATCTTGAAAGTTTGTCTAAATAAAAAGGAAAACTATAAAATTACGTAATTGATTTTAGTTGTGTTTTGGCCCAATGATTGTTCTATGCCGTAAATTTTCGAAGTTTTATTATTAGCATTTTTTTTCAATTTAACTAAATTATTTAAAAGAAATTTTACTACTAGTGAGTAGCTCTTTACATTTTATTGGCATTTCATTGTAATAATTTTCCTCAAATTTATTTATTCTCAATAACAATAATAAGTATTTACTCAAATGTACATATTTTCTTTCTTTTCCTCCTGTTTTTTTACTGTTTGAATTAAGTGAATTTTTTTTCTACATAGGATATGAGATAGCGGGCTACCTGACCCAGCCCCTGACTATTAGCCCTTAAAACAAAACTTGTTCCACCATCGGACATATATTTTCCTCGGCTGTCAGCAGCTTCTTAAACGTTGAGAGGCCTGATTACATTAACATTAAGAGGCAAGCCACTCCTAGGGTCGCGCGCTTCCTGGCCTTAAGCAAAAAATGTGTAGCCTGTCTGTCTGTCGGTAGTCTCCGAATTGGCAAGAAATATGTCCATTTGACCAGGAATTTTCCAGTTTTAACCAGTTTCCCCCCTTATATATATATATATATATATATATATATATATATATATATATATATTGATATTTACAACTGTCTATATAAAACACTATATACAAAAAGTAAAGAGGAAAATGATTACAATGAAATGTCAATAAAATGTAAAGAACTACTCACTAGTAGCACTTCAATAATTCTAATTAAGGAACAAGTGGATTCGGTTGAGTATTCAGCTTATGGTGAAAGGAAAGATATCTGGTTCTAGACAAATCAGCAAGATATGGGGTATTATGGCAATCGTAGTTCAGTTCATTTGTGACATAGTGAGGAGCATTAAGAATTTTTCGAAGTATTTCCGATTGGAGTGATTGGATGCTGGAAGAATTCGATGGTTTGATGGAACCCCTTGTTTAATGATGAACGGTTACCTATTTTGTTTATACTCGACAGGTTCCGAAAAATCTTTTAAAGCTATCTGATGGGACTTGAAACCATAAATCTAGGATTCCATTTCCTTGTATTTCGGAAGAATTCCTAAGATGCTTATGGCGAACGGGTAAAAGATACCTATCGTCGGCTTATCGAACCACAGGAGCGACTTCTCTGAAATATATTGCCAAGAATGAGGCAATGGCGGATCAAAAATTCAATGAGGACAAATTTGTTCAGGTCACGTCTAGCCTTCGCTAGGGCGTGTTCTACTCCGAGGTGTTCTGCTGACATCATCTGGGGCTGTATCCGCGTCTTCAACTTGCTGAACCGGATCACATTTCCAGGCGGTGAGAACATGGTGTGGGTAAGCTCTCGACGTCAAATGGAGCACGTTGTTCTTATGTTTATATTAGCATAAGTTGTTTGTAACTTTATTTAAACAATGGTATTATGCCAGAGATATCTTAAATATGGCTCTTTCTTATAAGGTATAACTAATGCTGGGTGTACTTACACTCGTAGGGACTTTACCACAGACCTTCGAATAAATTATAATCAATTATAAAATCTGAAAAACAATTGTAATTAAATGATTAATTAGTTATGACGTCAAATCGTACAACTTTAACGACAATATTCAAATGATTCAATATTTTCCTGATTCGTGGAAAATTTCAAACCTGATTAATGTTATTTAAATATTATGAGTTAAGAGAGCCAGTTCGCCCTTCAAATTTTGAAAATTTGAGAGACTTAAAAGAAAAAAAACTGAACGTAGTTTTCGAATGCTAGATCATTTACTAGACAAGCGTTCAAAGTTCCTAATTAATAACAAAAGACTTGTTTAAATGACTGTAATTGGATATATTTGGACATACGGATTTGAGCTTTGGGGCTGCACTAAACCTTCCAATCCTTCACGTATCCAAACCTTGCAACCTGAAATCATTCGTAAAACCCTCATTGCTCCTTTTTATGTCAAAACTAGACTTATCCGCAACGATCTAGATGTACCATATTTTACAGATTTAACTGAACCAAGATACCTATCCTTCCGGGACAAGCTACATACACCCCCGATTCCACTAGTGTTAATAGAAGATGGCCTAGTGACTTTCAAATATAGAACAGCTATTGAAGTACTACTAATGGGTAGTTCTTCAGAAGTTAGTGACATGTCATTTTGGTCATTTTATTACACATTTACTTATTTTATATAGGGCATACATTTGTAAATATTAATAAAGTATAAATATATTTTAAAAAAATCGAATTAAAAATGTTTTTGTTCGTTCTTCCTAATACGAACATGCGTTACTTAAAATTATTATGAAAAACTTAATTCTTGAAGTAATAAGAAGCATTGATGATTAGATTCTAGGAGTATTGGAAAGTTTAGTGGGACCCCAAAGCTTGGCATACGGCCAATAGATCTAAGTACTGTCGTATAAATTAGTTAGTCTAGTTTAATTAATTGAGAGTTTAGAACATCTAGTAAATGTTGAAATATTCTAAAATGATGAGCAGAATAATTTATACTGAAACATTTTCTATTTTTTTTTAGTTGTGGGTACTATAACATAAGCAACCTCGCACAGCACGATCCTAGTTCAAGGAAGTTTAGAAATTTTCTGATCTCACTTCGAATGAATGCTTCAATATATCATATCATTTCTAACCGATAATAGAAAATATAAATATTATAAGCCGTTGGACTATAGTTTATATAAAACGACACGTCTTCCAGACCGTTTCCTTGTAGGAAGCTGATGTGATCAACATCACGTTCAAAACGTCAGGTTCTTTTTTTCTCTATCTTGACCGAGTAAATGATCCAGCACTCACTTTATAAAGACTTGATTGCTTTGAGGAATCACACAGTCGTGTTCAGGACTGAAATTTTAAGAAAATAAATGTCGATGAATCTTAAGAATTCAGTGGAATGATTCATTATTTAAAAAATTATTGAATTTAAAACTAATTTCGCTAGAAAATATTATCAATTAAAATTATAGTATAAAAAAAACATGAGAACGTTTAAATTGTGAAAGTTTATTACACATTTATGATTGACATTAACATTTAACGTTTCAAAGATATTTTTTTCCTTTTTTTCCTGAATAATTGATACAGATATCAAATAGTCTTCCAAATTTTAATGAAATTATCTCATTAATTAATATCCTAAGAGTTACAAGTAATGGTTCAAAACTAAATAGAATGGTTTTTTTTTTTTTTGATCTTACAAATTCATCTATTAAATTTATTGGAAAACAAATACAGTAACATGATAATTACTTGTAAAGCAACCACCCATTGGCGGCACTTTAAGAAAAGTTCTATAATAGAAAGTCTCGAGGCCATCTTCTTATCAGATGTCTCGGAGGGTTGTCAGGAATGGGAAGCGAATTGAGAGACTAATGATTCTGAGTGGGTATGGATCTTACTATGAAAGGATAGGTGTCTGGTTTGGGCTAAATCAGCAACATATGGGGTATTATGATCTTAATATATAAATTTATTTGTGACAAGGAGCATTGAGGATTTTTTGAAGAATTTTGGATTGTAAGGATAGGATGCGAGAATCACTGTCATGTAAATGAATCTCTTGAATTTATCGGGAGGTTTGAACGTCTGTCTAGTTTAAGTAGGAAAAAACGAAAACGACTGGCAGTTCATTGTAATTTAATCGTTAATAGGTAGCGAATCTGTTCTACAGGGATTAATGGAATATCATTAATGGACACTGCTGTTCAGTTATTTATAGGTTTACGAAGAAGAGGAGAGGTTATTTGATGTGATTTGTAGAGAATCTATTGGTTTTTATTCTCTGATTTCTACTCTATTCCTAGTTAATGATATGAGATTGACATAAAATTCTAATATTTTATTTTAACCAATAGGAGTGTAACAGCAAAATGGAGGGGAAAATATTATTCGGTTATTTTTTGAGTGATTAAAAAACATCCTTCTAAAGTTGCGTTCTTTTCATTTGTATTCAGCGTAGTAAGGCATAGCTAACCCGTACTGGAGCAAATATTAATTACACACTCGCTAAATTATGGGTTGCAATTAATCCCCGAGGGTGTAATTTCGCCTTCAGGCAACGAGGATGCTGGTGTTAGAGCGCATAACTACCTATGACTAAATGTACTCATGCCCCAAGACACCCGATTCGAAAAAAATATATATACATGCGATATCATGCCGGTATAGGAACTGGTTTCATCTCAACGGATTATAAACATTATGGAAATGTATTCAGATACGCCAATAGTCAATGAGAGAGCGCGAGGGTGAGAAGTTTCAGACGAGTTTTATCTCTCGCTCGACGGGTATTTAATTTATTTAACAAATTATTCGCAATGTCGTAATTGTAAAGTTGGGAGAACTTGAACTATTTACCATTTTATTCGTTTGTTCTCCTTTTCTCGGCGAGAATATTAATGTAAATAAGATTCTGAAAGGATAAATTGATTACATAACATTATATATATATCGGCTTTATTACGGTGATTTTGTACGTCAATGTCATCGTCAGTATTATGACACCGTGCGGTCCGACTAATGAAGTCGTTTAAATACAAAAACAAACACTATAGCTGACTAACCTCTAGAGGTTAGTCTAGAAATTAAAATATCTTGGTAAAAATTACGAAATTGCAGCTATTGAATCCATTCCATGTAGTTACGCCCTTCATACTCCAATATTAGACCAACGAATCACCTGCCACCAAAACATCAATTCAGCCCAAAATTATTTTTGCTTAGCACGACAGCATAATACTGGTAACCATAAATGTTAACAAAAAAATAAGAAATTTAACTTACTCTCCGTTGCCATTTTTTAGTTTATCGGATACTTGTATGTTGGATACTACAATACATATAAGTAATATGGATACTACAAAAATGCAATATAAGTAATATGTCAATAATTGATATATGTTGACCACGGGCATGTCGTGTCGACGAAATATCACATCCATACCGTTTTTATTGAGATTTTTATAGAATCCTAGCATTATAGTGTACGAGATAATGATGTTCAGATTGTGACGTAAACGATATATTTATGAAGAATATTGAGACTGTTACTTACATTTACCCTGGATTATATACTGGATGGTGCTTTATATATTATATAAAAATATATTATATATTTATATATTAAACTTTCTAATCCGATCCTTACAATCCAAAATCCTTCGGAAAAATCTCAATGCTCCTTATTATTTCACAAATAATCTAAATGTCCAATATATTGTAGAATTGGACCGAAGCTGTAACTCTTCCTAGATAAGCTTCATATCCTCTTGAACCAACTAGTATCCTAGACTTCCATTCGAGTCCCTATTACTTAAGGAGATGGCCTAGGGACCTACTAATGTAGAACTATTATTGTATTAATTATGGATAGTTTCTTTACACGTTATTGTAATCATATTTCTTCACATTTACTTGTATGTATTGTTTGCAGTTACAAATATAAATAAGTAAATAGAGAAAAATGAATTAAAGACTATTAAACACTTCGAAATACTGGTATGTAGTTGGAATAAATAAATTTAGAACCAATTAACTTAAGTTAACAGAATATGGATCGGTTATACATAAATACACATATTAATGGATTGTAAACAGTTTCAAACATACTTCACCAAATTACCCACTTTTACGACTCAATGATCACCTGGCATCCTAGTACAAACGCCTCCTTTAAGCCCATAATGTTCCCCGTACCCGGTAATTCAGACGTACGCCTACCGCCTCGTTTTTTCATTACACCGGCTGAAGGAGGAGTTGTAAACGCCTGGATTTACAGTGTGTTTAGTGCTGGAGATAAAGATTAAATGTTTGTATATAATTATCGAGCGAACGTATGGGTACAGAGAGCCGGTGGAGGGGATGGCTAGACGGCCCTGGCGCCAGCGAGACCCCTTCCACTTTCCCAGACCACACTCCTCCGCCCAAATACTCTCCGCTCCTCTAAACACTCGGTCCGTCTGTCTGTCTTTGGATCCTGGCGACTTTTTGGAAAAAGGCTGAGTTTATCCTTGCGAGTTAGCGGGTGGTCTCGTATCATTGTGTGTGTTGGGAAACCTTATCTCAACCCCCTAGTATCATCATGCCCAAACCGAGTATCGGAACAGTTACAATCCACAGAAGATTGTAGTTGTAACTTTCTTATGGGACCTTTTAAAAAACTTTTTATTAATATTTACAACTGTATACATTATACACAACAAGTATATAAATATATATCTGAATAAAAGTATAACAATGACTTGTCAATAAGAACTAAACACAAGTTGCACTTCAAGACGTCTTAGGGTATTATCGGGAATTGGGTGTGAAAACTATTGGGAGACTAGATTCGAGTGGGTATGGAGTTCACTATGAAAGGATAGGTTTGGGCCAAATCAGCAATATATGGAATATTAAAATCTTTATGGATAAGATTGTTAGAAAATAAAATACATCAATCCTATTGGGAAGAACGGAGAAAATGTTTTTATTTTTTTGGTAGTTGTACATTACTGATACTTACATATGTATACCCTATATACAATAAGTAAATGTGTAGTGAAATGATTACAATGACATTCATTATTTTGTGAAGGACCACTCATTAGTAGTTCTACATTAGAAAGTCTCTCGGCCATTGTTATTTTCAGACGTCTTGTGGGTTTACCAGGAACTGAGTGTGAAGACAATTGGGAAACAAGTAGATAAAAGAAAGTAGTGAAACTAGTGGATTTGAGTGGGCATGGAGTTTAGTTTATATATGGAGTTTAAAGGATATTTATCTGGTTTGGGCCAAATCAGCAACTTATGTAATATTAATATCTTTATGGATAAGCTAGTTTGTGACATAATCAGAAACACCAATCCTATTGGGAAGAACAGAGAAAATATTTTAATTTTTTTTTTTAATATTTCCACTTTATTGATACTTAGAAATAAGTAAATTTGTAGTGAAATGATTACAATAACATCCATTATCTTGTAAAGAACTACTCATTTATAGTGCTTCAATACAATAGCTGTTTTACATTAGAAAGTCACTTGGCCATCTTCATTTCAGACCCCTCGAAGGTTTATTAGGAATCTAGTTAGAAGCCATTTCGGATACAAGTGGATTCAAGGGTGTATGTAGCTTGTCCTGTAAGGATAGGTATCTTGTGTGGGCCAAATCTGCAACATATGGTACATTAAGATCTTTGTGGATAAGTTTGTTTGTTACAAAGTGAGGAACAATGCGAATTTTGATAAGAGAAGAATTGGAAGGTTCAGCAGAGTCCCAAAGATCAACTCTGGATGTCCTGATGGGGCTAATTACTATAGCGTAAATCAGTATTTTGTAATTTCTTGGGAGATTTGAACGCTTGTTCAGTGAATTTTAGAGTTGTCGTAAGCGACTAACAGTTCCTTGTTTTCTAAGTCTTGTATATACTTATGGATTTAGATAACTTATGTATGAACATTTCTTATGGTAGGAGGTATTAAATAAAAACATCATAAAATACAAGTATCACAAAGGGGGCTTCATAAATTGCTATTTCTTGGTCAGCATTCACGGCCAATCACCAGGATTTCACCCAACCCGTTGAATGGGCATGGTATAATAACTTTTCTATTAGTTTTCTACCTTAGCCTGACTCGAGCATGTAATCACTTTGAGTCCACCGAGTATAATATACATTAGATATAAATATGAGGGAGAGAAACGGTGTTTTATTGCCCTAATTTGCATCTAATTGACCCGTTCAATGTTTGGATCGTCACATCGTGCGCATGCCCATTACAAGTCTGCATCCCACATTTTCATTATCGTCATCTTACGGCCAATTAACAGCGAGAGGTCAATTTACACTCACCCCCATGTGGGTATAACCTACTTATACGTTAATTACAGTATTTAACAGTCGCGGATGTCCACTAGATCTTGGCCAGATTGCACTAATTGGTGATATTACGAGTGAAGACAGCAGGGCACTATTATTAGTGACAGATGATTTGTGTACGGTTGTTTGGAGTAGCATTCGTGAGCTTTTTTTTTATAAAACACGAATTTGATTTATTCGTTGTATAATAATTAAATCCTATCGTTTCCATATTTGGGTCCTGGCCGGTTATCGGAATAAATTCATAGTTTATTAATATGTATTTCGCTAGGCACCTAAAAGACCTATAACTTTTTTGCTAGCTTTGGACAGTTGAATTTCAATATCTAAAATTCTTACGACTTTCGGTTCAATTTTATTTTAAATAGTAACGACTAATATCAGACTTAAAATACAAGCAACTACTCGCCGTTTTCGACTTATTTGCATGACAGTAATTAGACACACTTGGACATACGGATGTAAGCTTTAGGGCTCAAAATCAATCCAAACTTCTTCGTTTGTTCCAAACTTTGTCGCAAACAAACTTATCCATAAAGGTCATAATTTTTATTATGTTGCTGATTTGGCCCTAACCAGATACATATCCTTTCATAGTAGAGTCCCAATTTTCCTCACTCTCAATTCCTGATATCCTCCTGGTAAACTCCTTAGCAACTCTGATCTGCTAGTCTTTCAACATTCTTCCCACTCCATTCCCGATAATCTTCCGTGGCGTCTCAAAAGAAAATGGTCAAGAGATCTTCTAGTGTAGAATTTTTATGGAAGTACTACTGATAAGTAGTTGCTTCCAGGCAATTCACATGTTATTTTTTACAGTTTTAAATTTCAGTAAATAGCAAAAAAAATAATAGTAATAATAACAAAACCACCTGCTGAGACTTAATTAACTTGCGTTTGAACTTGGTTCGTTTCTACAAAATTGAATAACACTAGATCCTGTACCACCGGACGAACCATCGGGCAGCCGAAATGGGAGCATCGAAGCATCAACCCGGACATTGGGCTATTGATGTCGGGTTAACCACAGGAGGGAATCCTCACAGGAGCCGCAAGACGTAAGAGCAACATATAAAGAGGAGAGGGCAGGCATTTAGAACAACAATGTTTACCAGTTAAAAGAATCCTCGGCTACCTGAATGGGAAGAGACTAAGCGGGCCAAACACTACAGGTAAAGTGGTCCTTTCTTCTCCCTCTTCAGTTTGGTACACACAGCCTCCCGAAGGTTCTAGTCAACAATCTCCTGTCTCCTCTTCTGGTCTGCTTACCCCTGGACGTCATCCTATTTGAGTGCTCTCTTGGCCCGGATACCTCAAAGCTTCATAGGCGCCGATCTGTCGGTATGGGATTTCATTTCATAACAACACGGGGCACAACTTGAATTTTTAATGAACTATTTTTAGACGTGACCAAAAATATTGTTATAGTTATAACTTAATTTAATTACAATTTATGCAGGAGGAGATTTCATTATTTATACAGCTCTTATTGGCATAACTCCTAGTTTATTCATAAGTATATTGCTACCTGTTTCAGGACCCTTGTCCCATCTTCTTCAGGCTTCTAAAATATTTTCCAAGTACATTAATTTACATAAGTACCCTAATGTGCAAATAGCCACAACTATAGAGGTAAATAAGATGTATTAAAAATTGTATAACTAATTAGTGTAATCATGTAAATTAATGTACTTGGAAAATAGTTAAGAACCTTAAAATATGTAGCAATATACTTATGAATAAACTAGAAGTTGTGCCAATAAGAGTTTTATAAAATATTTATAACCCAATTTTAAATTAAAAAATATTTATAACAATATATAAATTTTTTGATTTGATATATTAGCTGACCATTCACTGACAGGCAAAAAATTCCAACCAAATTGATTTTTTCATCTTTTTTACTAAAATTTCATTTTTTTTAATTACGGCCCCAAAGTCTTTGACCAGGGCGTATGAAACGTATAGAAATTATTAAAAACGTTAATAAATAGAAAAGCAAGAAGGAAAAAAAAAATAATAATGTTTTAAATCAATATTATTTATTGTAGTTGAGTATTAGATGGGACCAATCCCTTAAGAATCTATTAAAAAATTATACCTATATAAATCTTATTATTTGATAATCTCGTGAATTTGAAACTTGGTAATATTTTTATGATACTGATTGTTTTTAATAATAATTTATTTATTAATCCTAATACTTTTCATATGCCCTGGTCAATGTATATTATAACGTCAACACCTAAAGTGTACTGTAGGGCTAGAAATCTTAGGTTTACGAAGATGGATAAATTAACATCTTAAAAAACATATAGAGAACGCTCACATTGTTAATTATATGATGATACAACGTAACTTGGAGATTGTCTGTAACTGAAACTTGACAATGCTGCAATGAATATAAAATATGATATAATAATAATTATAATACATTATTTACATTTTTACAATTAAAAAAAAAAAATCAATTTATTGGAATTTACAACTGTACAAATATATACATCAAGTAAATGGGTTGATAACGATTACAATAACATGTCAAAACTTGAAAAGAACTACTCATCAGTAGCACTTCAATAAAAATTCTGCACTAGAAGATCTCTAGGTCATCTTCTTTAAAGCCACCTCAGAGGGCGGTTAGGAATGGGAAGCGAATTAAAAGAATAGTGGATTTGGGTAGTTATAGAGCTTAGTATGAAAGAATAGGTATCTGGTTTGGGCTAAATCAGCAACATACGGAACATTAAAATCTTTATGGATAAGTTTATTGGTGACAAAGTAAGGACCATTGAGGATTTTTCGAAGGATTTTAGATTGTAAGAATTGGATACGAGATGAGCCCCAAATCTCTACTTCGTACAGTTGATTTTTCATTTTATAACCACAGTCATGTATATGAGTCTTTTCTAATTAATTGAGAACTTTAAAGGTTTGTCTAGTACATGTTTTTACAATTTACAATTCATATTAAGACTCAAACGACAAGAAACGGCCCGTCGATACAGACTACTTCAACATTTACTAGACAAACGTTCAAAGCTCCCAATTAATTACAAAAGACTCATTTAAATGACTGTGATTAGACCTATTTGGACATACGGAGTTAAGCTTTGGGGCTTTACAAAAATCCTTAAAATCCAAAATCCTTCGAAAAATCCTCGATGCTCCTTACTTTGTGACCAATAAACTCATCCATAAAGATCGTGATGTTCCGTATGTTGCTGATTTAGCCCAAACCAGATACCATGACTACTGAAATTCACTAGTTTCTCAACTTGCTTCCCTCTCAATTCCCGATAATCCTCCGAGGCGTCTGAAAAGAAGATGGCTTAGAGATCTTCTTGTGTAGAGTTTTATTGAAGTGCTACTGATGAGTAGTTCTTTTCAGGTTTTTCCATGTTATTGTAAGCGTTTGTAACACATTTACTTAATGTATATTTGTACAGTTGTTATTCAATAAATTGTAAATAAAAAAAAATTAATTAAAATAGCTTATTTGTGCATATCTTAACAAATACGAATGGAAATAACTAAAATGAAAATAGAATAGAATGAAAATAACAATAATTAAACATAGCTGACAACTAGTTTAAGTAAGAAGTATATGTTTCGTTCTTTTGTGCGTGCATCTTTTATGTGTTGTTTTATTTTAATTACCGATTTCTCGGATAAGGGAAAACTATGATATATATGTTATATCCACACATATGGATCTACTTACAAACTGATCACGGTGTCCATTGTTGAATTAATCATATTGTTGAAACGTCGTAAAGTAAACCGAAAAACAAGTCGGTTATCATTAAGCCATATATTTCGAAATGATTCCCAACGGCTGTGAATCCTTTCTAACTATTAAAATATATTTCACTTAACGATGTTTATTAAACAGTTCATCCCATTCACATTTTTAATGCCTCTTGTCATGAGCCGATAATTTACTGAAAAAGTTCCGACTCCCAGGATGGTCCTCTTGATCTATGCAGACACTTATTTTATATATGATTTTTGAATTTATTACGGACAGCTCCTCGGGCTATTGTTCTTTTTACGACTACTTTCAGTTTCACGGGCGGTGGGGTACGCAAGATGAAGGCGGTAGTCCGAAGCGTTGTAGTCACGTAACTCCTGGCCAAGTGTGACAATTGCCCCATTCGTATGAGTAGAAGATAGCCATCTGATTTTCTTTTCTTTTTCTTCTTGTGTTTTTATTTGTTATTCCATTGTTTGCTCCTGGGGACCACTGTGCAGCGTGACACAGTTCTAATTTTGGGTAGATGTTGAAAAAGATGAAGACGCCGTAACGTGTGTGTGGGAGTATACAGAAGGAATCCGTGATTTCAGTAAATATAACCCAGCGTATAAAAAATTAATGAAATGATTGTCTGAACGAGAAGCGTTGAATAACGTTTTCTTGTAATAATTATTTATTTATAATAGGATAGAATTGAATAGATTGTTTATATTATCACTAAAAGTTAACGTTGGAGATCCGGATCTGAAAATATCCGTAGACAAAACATTCCGATGCGCAGTCCCTGGGAAATAAGAATAAGTTCTCAAGTCTAAAGATGATGATTTAGGATGAGGTTCTGAGCAGAACATTAATGGTGTCAACAGTCTGTATGTTTGTTTTTTTAAATTATTTTTTCTTATATGTTTATAAGATTAAATGTTTCTAGTCCGTCTACAAACCGATTTTTTTAACCAAAAAATCACTTTCACACAAAGATTTTTTTTTAAGGATAATAAGTCCGTTTTGTATGCACTTATAACAACCAGTTTAATTTAAATAATATTAATTATACTTTCGTCGCTAATAATAAGTATGGTTTCGGCATAAAATAAAATAATAATTTGTAATTTTTGAAAAAAATAAATTTTTACAAATCTATCAGTTTACTTAATTTATGGCTATTGTATAATTCAAATATAAGAAATGTACAGTAAATACAGTTGTGTCCACTAGTTATGTAAAAAATATTAAACTCGGGACTCGATTAACCGTGTCTCGATCAACCGAGGTCTCCATAAACTTGCCTCTTATTTTTTTTTTATTATTATTTTTTTTATAGTTGTTTGACAAAGGAGAGATGTTTTGGCGGCATGTAGGTACTCAATGAATTAAAAATTAGCAATTTTTTTCAAGTCATCAACATTTTGATTTACATATGTAGTATTGTCACTTATGTATATTATTATTACATACGTAATAAGTTTTATTTTGTTATTGAATAGATATAAATATTACGTTGACTTACGTCTGGATTTGATAAGTATTTTGGCTTTATATGTTTTTCTTGTGTAACGTTTTTTTACCTCAGAAATGTAATAGTTTGTTACGCGTAACGAAAATTTAATGATAGTTCATAGTTTCCTGATCAGAAATTTAATAGAGAATATTTTTATTTATGTAACATTTGTCGCTAGGACGTAACCATTTAGGAGCTATATTGGTTTCAATGAAAAACGTCACGTTTGGAAACCCTATTTGAAACCTCAACTTTGTTTATTTCGAATAATCATCTATTGTTAATTTTATTTATTTATTAATATAAGTAATTTGATCCTTTTAATTTAAAGTGTCGATTTGGGAAAACTGTATATTATTGAAATATCCAAGGATGTATTGTTTTTCCCAGTCAGGGAGAAATTCAGTTTCCATAATTTTTTGAGTCTCAAGTGTAATAAGCATTATACAAGACAAAGTTTTTTTTTTTTTTTTTTTTTTCAATACCCGTTTTAATAGATTTTATTCTAATCATTGTCTCTGTTTTTTATTTTCATTTATATGGTCTTAGTTATTTACTGCAATCGGTTATGTAAACTGGCAGCGCGAAACCGTTTTATAATTGCACGTTCTGAACTATTTATTAGAACTGACACCAACATTACCATACAGCTGTCCTCGCCAACTATACACCCAGCCAAGAATACAAGATCCTTGTTTAGAATCGATTCGGATCATTTTCAATAACTTCGAGTATGATAATTGCCAGTTGGATACACCTTGAATTACACGGTCGGACAGGCGCATTCATCAGGAGGTGTTGAACGGATACGGACAATTAATAGCTTGATAAAAATAAATTGATTATTGATTGCCGGATCCAATTGTGGAACACGGTGTTAGTTCATTACATGGGTGTTGAGCTGTAGGCGACGCCATACGCCATCGGTGTATGGGATAAAATTCAAACCGTCAGAAATTATCGACTACTTGCAATAAATATTAAGATAATATATTCAACAAAGAACAAAGGATTTTAAATTTAAATATGTATCTCGGCAATAGGACGGCTACCCGAGAAATTATTTGACGTCCGCTTATGACATAGAGTTATGGAATTCCACCAAACCGTCCAATTCTTTTTATATCCATTCTCTCTACAAAATTCATTTTAAATACCATTCAAAAATTGAAGAATCATTTGCGAAATTTCATAATTAGATCATTTCCTTGTTTTGTCTATATGGCAGGTGTTCAAGATCTAAACAGTTTTGAAAATTGCATATTGATTAAGTTTGGACGACTGAACTGAGAGTTATTACTAACCCAATTCCAAAACTAGAAAAAATCCATGTTAAAATTTAATTTTATTTCACCTACTTCCAAATACGTTTCCTTTCATTATAAACTGCTTACCTATTCAAATTTGTGTGTCACATTGCCTTTAATTTAGTTCCTAATAATCCTCCGAGGCATCCGAAAAGAATACGGGTTCGGGATCTTTTAACAACTTTCAACGGAGTTCTAGCTTGGGAAATTTTCCAAACAATTTTATTATGAAATGATCTTCGTTATTCAGTAGGTTATACTAGATATTGTAGTAAAGTTGTATATTTCAATTAATAAATGTAATAAACATTATTTAATGATCTGTATAAAAGATGAATTCTAAAAAAAAAATTCTTTAAGAATAAAGATTTTGAATATCCTAAAAATCCATTTATTCAAAGCAAAAAGAAAAATCTTTTCTTTTTATTATGTCACAAACAAACTCATTTACTATAATCATAATGCTTCATATATAGATAATTAAATTCACAACAAGATGCCTATGCTTTAATTGTAACTACTTATTTTAAAATGTGCTTTTAACTCAACTCCCGATAATCATCTGAGGTGTCGGAAAAAAAGAAGGCCAAGAGATCTTCTAATGTAAAACATTTAGATTTATTTTTTTTTTTTTTGCACTGTTGTACATTTCAATAATTTTATGTTTATTCAATATTTAAACATCAAAATTTAAAAAAAAAAAAAAAAAAAAAAAAAGCTTCTAATATCTGTTGCAAACGATAACTAGTGTTTTTAAAAATTAGTTTCATACTATAATAATTTTTAAAATAGTATTTTTAATATAGCAACAACTGAACATGCTGAATTCACATTATTAACTATCGTGTTAATATTACTTCAGAACTGATTAGTTTTTTTTATATTTCTAAAATAATAATTTTTTATATGTCATTGTTTATAAGAAATTAATCAATATTTTTTTTAGGCAACATATGTGCGGAAGTTAAGTTCTGTGATCCCCAGGCATTTAATCTTTATAAAGAAAATAAAGTTTCATCTATTTGTAGGCTTTGTCATCTATTTGTCTGGGTGTCCTCAGGGACCAGTCAACCATATAAATTTGAACAGAACAGGATACAACATAAAAACTATACAAGTAACAAGTAACAGGGTACTAACTATAAAAACCTCTAACAGAAAAATTAAATAAAAAAAGAAGGAACACAATAATTTTCCATTACCGAACTCAAGAGTTCGAAAATATTAATAACATCACAGTTGATACATAGTTTTATTATTATTTTTTTCCTTTCAAGTTGAATATTTTAATAAAATTTCAAATTAAATTTTATTATAAATTATTACTTTAAAACATTTACTTTTTAATTAATTTTTTTAACAGTTACTGGTAATGAATAACACAGTATATTATCTATATTTTATGTTTTTTATTATTATTTTATTTTTTTATGATAGTAAATATAATGAAAATAAGAAGATTGTTGAACTATACAAAAAATAAAAAAAAAATAACACAATTTTTCATTATTGAATTCCTAGGTCATAGGTTAATAGGTGGGCAATGTTAATACAATCTCTATATTAATACAGATTCTTTTTTAAAACTAAATAAAATAATAAATAAATTTAAAAAAAATAATCAATACTTTTTTTCCTTTTAAATATAATAATTTTAGTCAAATTTAAAATCGAATCAGCTTATAATCATTGAGGTTTTATTTTGATTAAAAAAAGAAATATATTTTTCTTGCATTAAAAAAAATATACAAGTAATTTCCCATTATTGAATTCATGAGGTAGTCAACCATAGAAATACAATTACAGTATACACAGATTTTCTTTTTTAAAGCATGAATAATTTTCAATGATTAAGGAAATGGAAAAAAGAACTGCAAGCAATGAACATAACTTATTTAAAAATGATTAATAATAAAAGGTTCTATTTTAATTCCTAGCCTTTCTAAAAATTAGTTTCATACTATGATAATTTTCAAAATAGTATGTTAAATATAGCAAAAACTGAACATGCTGAATTTACATTATTAACTATAGTGTGTTTTTTTACTTCAGAACTGATCTGTTTTTTTTTAATTTCTAAAATAATAATTTTTTATATGTCATTATTTACAAGAAATTAATCGATATTTTTATTTGGCAACGTAAGTGCGGAAGTTTAGTTCAGTGACCCACAGGCATTTAACATCAAAAAGAAAATAAATTAAAATTTAAATATGCTGATAATTAATAATTATAATGCTGATAATAATTTTGCTAAATCATTATATTATGATGTACTTCCAGATATTTCATATAATTTTATGACCCTAGAAAAAAGAGGACTCAAGATAATACAATAAAAATTAATTTAATTATTACACGAAGTGAAAATATGACGAGGCAGCGACGGTGAAGAATCACGTGCCGACAACATCAAGATAATATTTAAGTAACCAAAAAACGATGAGCCAAGAAAAATAAATGACTCAAGAAAGAAAAAAAAAAACCCTAACGATGAGGTAACAATTCGTGTTATGTTTACTTTTACTTAACACCAAATATCAGAAGGCCACAATCAACCTTTCCAAACTATTATTAGAGGATAATGAATGAAAGAAAAAAAAAAAAGAAAGAAGACCCAAAGATTGACGCACTCCTTATGGAAAGATTGGATTAAGAAGTATCCCAGTCTTGGGCTAAGCTCTATTATTTTCTCAGGGTATTTAGCGTTGGGATCACGAAGGTTGATGAAGATATGAAGAGTCCATCAGGTGAACTAGTGGCGCCAGGGTTTGGCCCCGAGCATCGCCCGTCTAATTATGAATAATCGCCTGGTTTGGCTTCATTGACGAGCAACATTTCTCTCCCCACGAGCCCGCCTTGTAAACTGTCCTATCCCGGGGAAATTTTAATTGGACGTGTAAAGTAGCCTGTTTATTGGTCCTATTCGAAACGTGTTTTCATTTTTCATGTTTTTTTTTTTTTTTTCGATATCGATGCGTATATAAAATAAATTCTATATTTCATAAGAATAAACAATAAAAAATAAATAAAATATGTACCACATTACTCAAAATAACCTTTGTTGTACGGGTACCGAGTTGGGCAAGATATAAATTTAAGTCGGTTCACGGACTTAATAAAGAGTCATTTGAGGTACATATTACGCATGATGGTATAGAAGGATCGATACAGTTCAGTTGTTGCGATATTTAAAATGCTATTTTGAAAATTATTATAGTATGAAACTAATTTTTAAATAGGCTAGTTATTAATAAAATTACGTGTATATTTTTTTTATTGCAAGAAAAATATTTTTTTTTATCAAAATAAAACCACAATGATTATAAGCTGATTTAATTTTAAATTTGACTAAAATGATTACATTTAAAAGGAAAAAAAGGGTTGATGATTTTATTTAGTTTTAAGAAATAATCTGTAAGAGTATAGAGATTGTAATAACATTGTTGACCTATTAGCCTATGACCTAGGAGTTCAATAATGAGAAATTATGTTAAATTTTTTTTTTATTGTATAGTTCAACAATCTTCTTATTTTCAGTATATTTACTATCATAAAAGAAAAATAAAAAAACATAAAATTATTCCTAAACAATAACTGTTAAAAAAATGATCTAATACAAAGTAAACGTTTTAAAGTAATAATAAAATTTGATTTTAAATTTTACTAGAATAATCATATTTAAAAGGAAAAAAATGTTGATTTTTTAAAATTATTTATTTATCATTTTATTTAGGTTCATGAAAGGATCTCATGTAGAGATTTTATTAACATTGTCGACCTAAATACCTATTACCTAGGAGTTCAATAATAAATAATTAAATAAACAATCTTCATATTTTCAATATATTTACTTTTAAAAAAAATTAAATTAAAAAAAGTTTAAAAATAAATATTGACAATATACTTTTTTATTCCTGACGAATAACTGTTTTATTTTTTGTTTTAATGCAGGGAAAATGTTTTAAAGTAATGATTTACATTAAAATTTAATTTTAAATTTTACTTAAATAGTTAACTTGAAAATAAAAAAAAAAAGGTATCAACTGTGATGTTAATATTTTCGTACTCTAGAGTTCAATAATGGAATATATAAATATAATATATAAATATAATATATATTATATAAAATATAATGGAAAAAATTATGATACTTTTCCTTTTTTTTTTTCTTTTTTTTTTTTTTTTTAATTATTGTTAGAGGTTTTCATAGTTATAATACCCATGTTGCATCCTGTTCAGTTCAAATTTATATGGTTGACTGCTCTTTGAGGACACGCAGACAAATAGATGATAAAGCCGCGGGGGTGAATATTGTCCAGTGAGCAATAGGTTCTACCTGGCCTCTCCTCGTATCTTCTTCAGCTGACCCTGTACATTTTTTTTTCTTCTATTTTCCGCACTCATTCCTTTTTCGACATTTTTTTTTCTATTCTCCTATCTCTCCTTCCTTTTATTTTTTCCCCCCACTTCCCCCCGCGTGTATAGATATTTGATCCGGCTGGGTCCTTGTAGCTCGGATTGGTCAACAAGACAGCCCCCCGTTAGAAATGGCGGCGGGAAGGGGGGGTATGAAAAAATCCGGGTCGAACAAAAGAGCAGGTGATAGGGACGAGACGACAAAGGGAGGATCCAGCAGATGGGCTACCGCAGAGCTCTCAATCCTCGCTATAGATATCGGATCATCCCTCCCGACATCTAGTTCACAGCCTCCTACTGACAGCCCTAGTCCTGGTGGAAAAAAAAAACAAAACAAGATGTTAGTAGGAGGATATCGCAACAGTCCTTGAAAGGCAATTGAGCTGGTAAATTTCCGCCAAATAAATAGCCATTTTTATCATTCTAAACTCCTTTTTTATAAAATAACATTTATATTATTAATAATCAAATGTATAATAAATTGAAAATTATTTATTTAATAAATATCTAATTTTCACTCATTTTGAACACTTTGAAATATATGAATTTTATTTAATTGCATCAAGTTTCAATATGTTTTTTATGACACTGATTGATTTCAAAAAAAAATATTTAAATTTGTATCTCCTAAAACAAATCTCTTAATGGCGATTGAAATTCTAGAACTTCACAGAAGTCCTTTTATAAAATTACTGATATATGTACATATGTTTGAAGCTGGTCCAAAACTTGCTGCCTGATAAAACCAATTTAATAATCCAAACGACTTCTTGTTCTACAATATAATTTAATAATATTCCACTAATTCCAGTAGAACAGATCCGCCACCACTTGGACAAACGTCTTACTTGGAATCCACATACAAGACTGAAACGACAAGAAACTGCCCGTCGTTACAGACTACTTCAACATTTACTAGACAAACGTTCAAAGCTCCCAATTAATTACAAAAGACTCATGTACACGACTGTGATTAGACCTATAGAGTTTATGGGGCTCTACTAAACCGTCCTATTCATCTCTTATTCAATCCTTACAATCCAAAATCGTTCGAAAAATCCTCAGTGCTCCTTTTTCACCAATAAACTTATCCATAAAGATTTTAATGTTCCGTATGTTGCTGATTAAGCCCAAACCAGATAACTATTCTTTCATAATAAGCTCCATAACTATTCAAATCCAGTAGCCTCTCAACTTGTTTTCCACTCCATTCCCGATAATCCTCCGAGGCGTCTGAAAAGAAGATGGCTAAGAGACCTTATGACATGTTATTGTAATCGTTATGAACACAATTACTCAATGTATATTGTGTACAGTTGTAAATATCAAGAAATGGATTTTTTTAAAAATAATCCAACATAATTCCAAGTTCCGGTTCAATATTTATATTATTAGAAATGAAGCTAGGATTGTAAATGTTTATTTAATTTATTTTATAAAATCGATGAAAATATATTTTTAAAATAATCTATTTAAATAAGCAAAATCAATAAGCATGAATGAAATATCGATATGATTATTAATAAGTATTTAAGTAAATAGTAATCCGTCGGTGGATTTTTATTTGTAGGCCCTTGATGGATTGGCCTGCCGTCGAAAGCTCCTTTGATCCCGCCGAGATATTATGACTTCCTTTCTAATCGGCAAGGATTAATGGAATTTCGGATGTGTTTAAATCCCCACGTTTTCTTTGATAGATTTGCTTTTTCTTTTCTTTTCTTTTTTGAGGCGGTAATACGATCTTTGTTGTCGAGTGTCTTCATGTCGAGCCTATGCAAATCGATGGGCTAAGCTATAACTCATTGACGAATACCAATGACTGTCGGGAATTATGAGTTCGGTGGTTGTCGTATGGTAATTCCTTTGGTTTAATTAATGAAACGGAATGCTGGGAAATCAATGATGTTGATGATGTTATCATAGATTAATAAAAAAAATAATTTCCGCTCAGGAACATGTTTTTAGCCCTAAGTAGTCATAAAACAAGATTTATCAAGATTGACTGTTTACTAAAAGAAATATATTTTTCTTTTACTACCTTTTTAAACCTTAGCTTAAAATTTTAATTATTATAAAAACGTTCAAGCTTTACATAGCACACATTAAATTTTACTTCATTAAAGTTCATGTTAAAATAACATGATTCGGTGTTGTTTGCATCGTTTTCAGACAAACTTATTTGGATCTATAAAATTATAAAATACTTAGCGGTAGGAATTTAATCACTGGGTTGGAGCACGATTTGACCACGCTGTCTCCTGAAAATATCCCTGAATTCAATGATCCAACAAAACCTAAGCAGGCATCTATTAGACTATTCAATTTTTTCATGTTTAGAATTTTGTTAAAAAATTATTCAAATCAATCTTGAGATATTTAAAAAAATGTTTTGAGGAAATTCATTTGGTAAATGTAAAGATAATTCTTGTAATGACATGTCAATTGCATGGGAAGCATCTTCCCGTTAAAACTTTAATAAAAGTTCTATATTAAAAGGTCTCGGGACCATCTTCTATTCAGAAGCCTGGGAGGGTAGTCGGGAATAAAATTAGAAGCAAGTTGGGAGACTAGTGGATTTGAATGGTTATGGAGTTTAGTTTGAAAGGTTAGGTATCTGGTTTGGGCTAAGCTAATTAAGATCTTTATGGGTAAGTTTATTTGTTCATGGTTTAGCGGAGCTACAGATCTCAACTCCGTATTAAATTGTTTTTTTATTTTTACAATTTATTGAAATTTACAACTTTATAATAGACATTAAGTAAATGTGTTAAAAACGCTTACAATAACATGGTAAAACTTGAGAAGAACTACTCATCAGTAACACTCCAATAAAAATCTACACAAGAAGATCTCTAGGCCATCTCCTTTTCAGACGCCTCGGAGGATTATCGGGAATTTAGAGGGAAGAAAGTTGAGAAACTAGTGGATTTGAGTGGTTATGGAGCTTACTATGAAAGGATTGGTATCTGGTTTGGGCTAAATCAGCAACATATGGAACATTAAGATCTTTATGGATAAGCTTATTGGTGACAAAGTAAGGAGCATTGAGGATTTTTAAAAGGATTTTGGATTGTAAGGATTGGATACGGGATGAATTGGATGGTTTAGTAGAGCCCCAAAGCTCAACTCCGTAAGTCCACATAGGTCTAATCACTGTCATGTAAATGAGTCTTTTGTAATTAATTGGGAGCTTTGAACGTCTGGCTAGTAAATGTTAAAGTAGTCTGTAACGACGAGCTGTTTCTTGTCGTTTTAGTCTTGTATGTGGATCCCAAGTAAGACGTTTGTCCAAGTGGAGTCCTAGGTAGCGGATCTGTTCAACAGGGATTCGTGGAATATCATTAAAGGATACTGTAGGACAGGAGGTCATAGGTTAACGACGAAGGCCGTATTAAATTAAATTATATTCCATTAAACTTCATTTTAATTTTCACATGAATTTTGCTGGAGCACGGTGTGAACCTGGCTGTCCCCTGAAAGTATGGCCAAAATTATAGATCCAACAAAACCTATCCAGGCCTCTTCCAGACTATTTAATTTTCCGTATTTAGAATTTCACTGAAAACAGGTTCAAAATTACTTCGTGATATTAATTAAATAATGTTAAATGCATATTTTTTTTTTCAACATGCAAGTGATAAAACAGTTTATCATCAGAAGGCAAAGCTATCATTCAAATTATGCAAAAAATATATGTTATCTTATTAATTAACCTTGTTTAACAACATTTACATTTAGCGATTAAAATTCTTACAATGTTATATCGATTATATTCACAAATTTAACATAGATTCTGATAATTTCTTTTTTTTTTATTTAAATGAAATAGTATAGTAATAAGATCAATAAGGCCGTGGGTTCGAATCCCACCTGAGTGAGTTAAAATTTATTTTGTGGCGGACCCCCTTCTTATCATGGCTGGAAAACCCGCCTTTCCTTAATCCGTTAAGCCCAAATAAACAAAATAAAAAAATCAATAAGACAAAGGAATAATAGTTACATTTGAGAAGAGTTTAATTTTTTTAGTTGAGATTTTTTTGTCTCCTGTTAATTTATCGTAATTTTTAAATAATTATTAATATAGAATAAACTTAAAATTATAACCCTTTTGAATTTTTAAAGTTACTTTTTTTTTTTCAATAACTTTAGTATATGAAAAATTTGTAAAATCAAAGAACGAAAACTGCTTTATTTAAATTATAATAAATTTCTAAAATAAAAGTTACGTATAAAAATAAATTAAACATATGCAGCACATTATTGATTTTTTTTCATTACGAATAAATTGCGATTCATTCGACTAATTCAAATTTTAACATCATATACACTATTGTTGTCATATACACTAAATTGAGATCTTGTCTATATTAAAATATTAAAATGAACTTTCGAACTAAAATTGACGGTTTGAAATATATCGATTCTTATTATTATAGGGCATGAAAATATTTTCTTTGTTAAAATGCATTAATGAATCAAATAAATTGTTTAAAAAATGGTTTAGCAGCCAATTTCAGCTTTTATAATAAAAAAAAATAAACAAATATTTACTTTTTTGACAAAATGGATGTTTAATATGTTTTTTTATTTTCCGATACCTCGGTTTAAAAATAAATTTTTATTCCATAAAATTATCCATAAAGCAAACTGAGAGCTTAAAAAGCAAACTGCATACATAAAAACATTAATTGCTCAAGAAATAAATTAGCAATGAGCAAATATTGTTGATTATCTATAATATATAATATGCACCAGTGATAAGGTGTATTAAAATGTTAAATAATCTTTATTCTGGGACAGCGAAAATTATCTAAAAATAACAAAAGTTGTCATTGAAGCGTGCTATTGTCTGAGTTCATTTAATTCCTTTACTGCTTTGACAGTTTAAAATTCTAATCCTATTTCTTCATTTTTCTTTAGATGTTATATATCTTCAACAGTTTAACAAATTGCAATTGGCAGTGCATGATTTTTAAATCTGTTTAAAATCAATGAAATGTTTAAATTCTGTACCAAGGAGTGTTGATCGTATAAATAAAAAATTGATCAGTTATTGAGAAAAAAATGTATACTTTTTAAATTGTATTTAATTATTATTAGACAGAAGAATAGATTTTGAATAATTATATTATTGGGTACCAGAGAACTATCTTCAGCGTCAGTGAAGTCAATCGGTTTCTAGGAATCGACTTTGGTTTATCGATTCTCTAGACGTTTTGAATCGATCCCTAATAAATATATATTTATATTCACTACACCATTGTTTGTTACTTATTATTTTGGGTAAATCATCACGAATTAGCTACAGGCGGTTAAAAAGCAAGGCGAACCGATTCTTATCATTAAGGCGGCGCCGGATACCGCATCAGCGATAACCCTCAGATAAATAGGCGATTAATCGAACTTGAACTGTTTAATTGATATTCGATAAAATCGTGACCTTCAATTTGTACCCAATAAAAATTGAAAACATTCGATAACAAATTTATGAGTTATTATTTATAATTTTCTTTTTTTATATACACCAAGCACTGATCCAATGCATGTACGGGATTATATAAGTCGATTTCGAAACGTTATTTAGTACCTAAGGAATTTTTTAATAAAATATTTCCCATAACAAGAAAAATTGAATTGTTTCTTTTAAAAAATATGGCAAGGAAATCATTAAATTTGACTAATTGTAAGTGGAAAATATATTAAGGTTTTAATTTGATTTTTTTTTTATTTTAGTTAAAATTATTGAATTTTTCTAATGAAGGGTGCCGAGAACAAACAGTCAAAGTTACATTGTTCATAAACTTTACGGATTTTAAATACAGTGCCTGTCTGTTCTTCTAGTACATTTTCTCCTTAAAAACTTTAAAACAAAATTACTTGCTTCAAATGGACTAGTCTTTCGTCTTTTAACTCGAATGCTCTGAAAAACTAAAAATTAGTTCAATATTTCTAAACTAATGAAGAATTTAAGCTTTCAAGCTTTTGCTCTGGATTTTAGAGCTTCTACTTCACAGTGGATCGTATGTCATAAATTTAATTTTAAATCTTTCCTTTAGTTAAAAAATTTATATGGACAAATGAAGAGCTTAAAACCAATAAAATTTTTTCTTGATTCTATTAAGTCTAGTTTCACTAGGAACAGTAAAATTTTTAGAGTTGGGCTTTTACTGGAATCATGGAAAGAGATGATAAAAAAAAAAATCATGGTTTTTAAAACATGTCAGAATGATGAGAAACACCTTGTGATATGACATACCTCATAAATTTATTTTTATATGTTAATTCGTACTAATTAATTAAATTAAAATTGTTTTAATTATAATTAATTGGTTTAACTAACGTATAAGAATAAATATTTATGTTTTGTACACTTTGTTCCCATTTAATCCCTCTTTTATACTTCAGTCCTATTTTATACAATATTATATATATTTTTGGTATTTTTTTTTGTATTTATGTTTACAGTATACCATTCAATATGTTTCTATTTTTTAAAATATTTTTTATAGTAAATGGTAAGTAAAGGTATGTTTAATATAAGAGTTAGTTATATCTTAAAATATTTCGAATTTTAAAACAATTCTATATAATAAGGTAAAAAATAAATATAGGCAAATTGTTCTTTTCACTTCCTGGTCACATTTTAACTTCTATTTTTTTTTTGTTGGCCTAGGAATTCAATTAAAATACTAAAATTAAAATGCTATGATTAACTTTTTTAATCATAGAATCGTTTTTGTTATTCTATATTTATCATGCCTTAATCAAAACTGTTTCAAAATTTATGTTTTCTATCGTGTAATTTTGTTCTTTTGAATAACTGATTGTATAATTTTAAAATAAAATTGGGCAAAATTTCCAATAAACAGCTATTCATTCAGCCATTGCTCGATTCATGGAATTAAACCCGAGAGTATTAAATAAATTGGGATGGAAATTATATGTTTACATATGGAAAATTTTAAATATATATTAAAAAAAAAAAAAATCAAATCAGAAATCGAATTATTTCAAATATTTTGATTTTACTTTGTATTAAATTATTTTCTTATTTTGCATTAAGAATTTATATATATATAATTTTAAGCACCATCAATGCATTATACAATATTTCATGAAAACAGGCATGGTTTGATTCATTAAGGTGAGGAGAGTTTGTTTAAGCTAAGCAACCGCTGTCTTGAAATTCTGATACTACAAGAATCTGTAGGAGGGTTTGAACCCTTAGGTCAAGAATATTCCTTTAGATATCTTAACTTCCAACAACAGCAGAAACAAATTCAATAATTGATAGCTTGGAGACTGCTACTGCCCAAACCATCCTCCTCGCCTTAGATTTAGATAACGATTTCGATTAAGTGTGCTTGTCTCTGGTATTGAAATTCACAATCTTAAACTATTTAATTTTATAGAGCGTTAAATTTGAAACTTTAACTTTTCTATTAATTATATTTTTTTTTTATTGTAGCGAACATCAGATTGTGAATATTAAGACCTACATTTTCTATTCCATCTATAAATAATTTATTTTATTATTTTTTTTTCTTCTGTTCTCTAGGCGTATGTTTCCCGCCTTCAAAGTCCGGGTGATGGGGCTCGACAAGAAGGCCAAATATATCCTTCTTATGGACATCGTAGCTGCGGACGAATGTCGCTATAAATTCCATAACAGGTAAGCATAAATTACGTTATACAATGCCTGACACTCTCATGTTTCGTACCATTCAGTACCATTCACAATCCTACAAGGCCTTATCTCTGAAGTCCTGTCAAGTCATTGAGTCCTTCCAACCCTGCTCAAACAACTTTTCCTTTGTATTTCTCTTGAATGTATCTATGAATTTAAGATATAAAAAAGTATAGCTCTTACGGTAAAAAAAAAAAAATTGAAACAAAAGAAACTACTGATAATCTAAGTGATTCTTACATGTTTTTCATTATAAAATTTATTTAGTACAGTTTAGTACTATTAATAATTCATTTGAGGTACTCATGATGGTGTGGAAGGATCAATACAGTTCAGATTATTGAATTATTCGACACTACTATCGCAATTTTATTATTTGAAGACTAGTTTTCAATCTTAAACATCAATCACCAGTTCTTAAAATATACGATTTAAAAAAAATCAGCACTTCTCTACATGGATTATATATATTAAATTATTAAAAACGCTAGACAAGAAAGCAAACATGATAATCACACAGCCAATATGAAAAGAATTTTCAAAATATATCAGGAGCTATGAACCCAGTTTTTATTTAGATTTTCCAACGTAAGCCTAACAACGTTTCTTATACCATCTGCGATTTAATATTTAGCATGTAACGACTTAATTATAAATATAATGACATTAAATTTACATTTATTCAATGAATAGTTTTATTTACATGGGAGCTGTTTGATAATAATGGAACGTTCTTAGAGCAAGCCCTATTGAAGTAAAGTGATACGAAAAGTAATATACATTTAATCAATTTAGTAAAAGGTCTTTAACACTTCTAACTACATTATTTATCCCGTAGTTATTGATGGTATACATTTTAAGGTAGAATGGATGATAGAAACTTTTATAAGTATTGTGCAAATACATTTACCCCATAATTTGAAATATAAAATTTAACAATAATTCCATTTTGTGCTGTCAGCAGGATTTATCATGTTTTTTATTTCTATTAACTATTTTTTTTTTTATATACACATTTATTGAAATTTACAACTGTACAAATTATATACATCAAGTAAATGTATTGACAGCGATTATAATAGCATGTGAAAACTTGAAAAGAACTACTCATTAGTAGCACTTAATTATAAATTCTACACTAGAAGGTCTCCAGGCCATCTTCGTTTCAGACGCCTCGGAGGATTATCAGGAATGGATTGGGAAGCAAGTTGAGAAACTAACGGATTTGAGTGATTATGGAGCTTACTATGAAAGGATAGATATCTGGCTTGGGCTAAATCAGCAACATATGGAACATTAAGATCTTTATGGATAAGTTTATTGGTGACAAAGTAAGGAGCATTGAGGATTTTACGAAGGATTTTGGATTGTAAGGATTGATACGAGATGAATTGAACTATTCTTTTAGGGAAAACACTTAACAAGAATATTTTAATTATTCTTTCCTGAATCTGTAACCCAAAATGTTTACCCAGATTATATTTTTAAATTTATGAGCTTCTGAATATATCATGCCACCCAGTAAATGTCAGCTTTGTTAATCTAATAAATAATTAAGTGAATAATAAAACAGTGTTGTTTTTTTTTTCTCTTTTTAATTTATAAATTTTGACGAACCTGAAATTCATCACGGAAATCCATTTAGTTTTTTGATATTAATAGTGTCACTATTATTCGTATCATTCCTCAATGTCGTGTATAAACCCATGTTTATTTTTTATAGGAACGAATTTGTATAAATCGTTCTTTTCCGTTCCTCTTCAGTTTCTGGGCCGAGGGACGGAAGCGTTGCATCAACAGGCAGGTCTGCCAACAGTGTAAATATTAATTACCTAACCGGAATGACCTACGGATGTCATTCGTTGTTTTTTTTTCCCCCTTGAATGAGTGGTCATTAAGATTTCCCTGAATGATGGGTCTGTGCGAATTTCGTCTCTCGGAGACCGGTTATTCACTGGCGTTTTGCCTTTGCGTGTAATGGGCGAGCTCACAACCTGACACCCTCAAATCAAAATTTATTTTGCCCTTTTGTTCGTGTCCCGACTACCGAATTTTTATTGTCTCATTTGGTTTTGTTGAATGAAGTCATTCTAGGCTAGGAAACATAAATATTGATAATGATATTCCCAATCAGTTTGATGATCAATGAATCATTTGTGATGAATATTAATCCGTAGCAGCATTATTTGTAATTTATTTATGTATTGGATGAAAAAAATCTGACTTACCTCTTGGGCTACAGATCATGATAAAATAACCGAAAAACATTTATGTCCTGAATATTAAATTTTAAATAAAAAAAATAAAAAAAAACAAACAAAAACGTAACAGACTTCAAAGATAAGAAACTGCTCGTCGTTACAGACTACTCCAACATTTACTAGACAAGCGTTCAGAGCTCCTAATAAATTACAAAAGACTTATTTACTTGACAGTAATAAGAACCGTTTCGACATAAGGAGTAAACCTTTGGATTATTCTCGTATCCAATCCTTAAAACACAGAACCCTTTTCTGTCACAAACAAACTTATGCCTAAAGATCCAAATGTTCCATATGATGATCATTTGGCCCAAACCAGATACCTATTGATAGCAAATTCTATACCCAATTAAATACACTACTCTCCCAACTTGCCTAACACTCAATTCTCGATAATCCTCCGAGGTGTCTGAAAAGAAGATGGCCGAGAAACCGTCTAATGTAACAGTTTATTGAAGTGCTACTAGTGAGTAGTTCTGTAGTTATTATTGACATATCATTGTAATAATTTTCCTCAAATTTACTTGTTGTATATTAATTGTACAACTGTAAATTTAGAAAAAAAAAAAAAAGAAGAAAGAAATAACACTGCACTGTTATGCAGTTGCCAGACATTTCACTGGGTGGAAGATATATTCGAACGGCCGTAATTTTAAATAAAAAGTCTTGTTGTTATTTTTTTGGTTCACTAATCTATATATATATTTTTTTTAAATTGTTACTAAATCATAGGAACCTCAATGTTTTTTCAACAAAGTTTTGGCAAATATATCGTTAATTGGATTAGTTCTCTTTCATTCAATTGAAACTAAAACCTATTGTAAGCAAAACGGTGATTTTTCCAATTGAAAAAAGTTAAGTTTTAATAAAGAAAATTACTTCTCTCTCAGTCTCAAAGTCTCAGGGTAACAAACAGCAGACTTAAAAACTGTAAATTAAACAGTATTTGATGTATTGGAATATAATTCATCGAGTATTTACGTGACAATTTAAACACAATATAGAAATTTGACTACAATGTCATTCTCACAAAATCATGATAGAATGCGCTGACAGCACCTAACCATAAAATTAGATCAGCAACAGAATATACCAAAGGGTTTAAACTTATAAATATACATAAAAAAAAATTATATATAATAATACATATTTTTTAAAATAATATATTTAAAACATATATAATATATTTTTTTATAATATAATATATTAATGTATATAAACGAATCATGAAAATTTTAGAATGATTTATTTTAGGTAAATTTATCAATAATAGTTTAGTTTAATTACATTAATTTATTAAGAATTCAAATAACTGTACGTAAGAACACATTGCTTAAGGATACGGGTTTTACAAGCTGAATTATAAATCAGGTGGTTGGTGAACAGTGAATACTTTATCTACATAGACCATCTCATGGGAAAGAATCATGAAAATCATAGGGCTATGAACTTTTTCTTTTACTCCTTAAAATTCGTCTTTTAGCTTACTAACTCCTTCAATTATAATTTGAAAAAAATTTATATTACTTTGTATAGATTTGTTGTAAAATTATAAAAAAAAAATTTAAAAAAAAAATGACGAAGGGGCAATATATTTATTTAGCCATCTAATTTGATACGATAAAAATAAACGCTAAATATATTTAAAATTATTATAGTAAAGATTTTTGGCTTGATTATAAAATTTTAATATTTTTTTAAAATAAATTAATATAATTTTGAAAAATATTTCTAAAAAATAAAGATAATCTCAATGAATCAGCAGTTTCATGTAATAAAAATTGGTGGCGAAAATATTGTCATATGTAAAACTGCAGAAGAAAATGTAACTAAATTTAAAAAAGACGAATATATGGTTCCTCAAAGATTGCTTAGTCGTAGTGAGATAAAAATCTTTAACAGCCCACGAAAAGCTTTTAGTCAAGTAAAAATTATTGTTCTCAGAATCACAAAGGGGATCTTATTTCAGACCGAGACCTTTGTGACATTTTAGCCATTGAATCGAAAAAACAAAAGATATTTTTGAGAATTTCTATAGCCACTATTTCTTGAGTATATGATCGACATTTACGCTTCGTCACTCGGTAAAGGGATACCATTTTGAGCCCTAATATAATGTATCAAACAATTACTTTTTTGTAAGTTTTATTGATACAATATTCTGTTATTATTCTAAGAAAGTTTAATGAATTTCTGAAAAATTCGTTTAAAAAAAAGTTTTTTTTTTTTGGACTGGAAATCTCTCATTACTGTTACTCAAAAAACAATTTTAACGTTAATTACTGTAAATAAACGTAACTAATCTTATTGAAATTAATTTATAAGCTTTGTAACTGCACTGCGTATATTATTTATATTGCGATAAGGAAACGTTTAAAAACTTTAGAACATAAAAATTGAATTTCTTTGGTCAAAACATAACTGTGCACACATTTAAGGGATCAGTTAATTTTAAAAGTAAAAATGTTGTAGTCACAAATATTATTTTTGATTGTTATGCCAACGTTTTGGCCATAAAGATGGTGGCCATCTTCAAGCAAAAAAAATATGTCATTTTTCTTTCAATTTTTTTTTAAATATTTTATTTTTCTTAAAATCCGCCCTGATGATAGCCATGAAATATTAATTAATTAATTAAGATAAACATATAGGATCCCAATTATTGATGGTAAAGGGAAGCAACACGACTATGCAATACTGTTTAAAAATCAGTATGTATTAATAAACCAAACAATAATTAAATAAAAATATAAAAAAGGTATAATATAATATATATATATATATAGTGATAAAAATTAATATTTAAAACACTGTCAACTCTTTCTGTATAAATCTCGGCAAAGTGATTCGCCGATGTAATAGGTGAAGAATTATCTTGATTAAAACAATTACAACGACCTCTCATTGGGTAAATAATTTACTGCGGAAACATTTTAAAACGATTGTACCAATAATTTACAGATAAATCACACGGAAAGTGTATCACGAACGTAAAATACGCCAAACACGCGACATTTGTGACATAGAACAACAAAATACTCATCCGTGGTTTAGTCCAATCATGCAAACACGTAGTGGTATTTTTTTATTTATCATTCAAGATAAAGCGTATTCGTAATTGTGGAATAAATTATGATTTGACGGTATTTAAAGGAATAAAAATTATTAAAACAAATGTGCAATAATACATTTAGTAAATTTGTGGAAAATTATTATAATCAAGTGTTGATAACTTAAAAAACAAATACTTATTGGTATCACTTCACTAGAAGGTCTCTAGGTCAGCTTATTTTCAGACGCCTCGGAGGATTATCGAGAACGGATTGGGAAGCAAGGTGAGAAACTTGTGGATTAGAGTGGTTATGGAGCTTACTATGAAACTATAGGTATCTGATTTGGGACAATTTAGCAACGTATGGAACATTTGGATGTTTAGGGATAAGTTTTTTTGTGACAGATTAAAGAGCGGGAAGATTTTGTATTGTAAGGACTGAATACGAGAAGAATGGGAAGGTTTAGTGGAGACCCAAAGTTCAACTCCCTATGTCCAAATAGGTCTAATCACAGTCATGTAAATAAGTCTTTTGTAATCAATTGAGAGCTTTGAACGTTTGTCTTGAATGTTGTAGTAGTCTGTAACGACGGGCAGTTTCATGTCGTTTTAGTCTTGTTTGTGGATTCCAAGTAAGACGTTTGTCTAAGTGGAGTCCTATGTAGCGGATCTGTAAAAAAAGAAGTTAAAATTAAAAATAATCAATTCAAATTCTAGTTGGATTTGTTTTTTATATCTTTAAAGAAAATGTCGTAGTTAGTAAAAATTTAAAAATAGAAGGCTGCGACTGTCAATCATTTTCAGCAATGTAACACAATAGAGCAATTTATGGGTTGGAATTACTTCAAGGTCTCTTATTCTCAGTGGACGTGGTAAATATGTAGTAGGCACTGAGTAGATTTTAAAATCTATAATATGTTTTAAATATTTTGTTTTTATTATATACTTAAATTCCCCTGCACTAAAGATTAGTATAATGTTACAATTTATCCAGATAATTTTTATCATTATCCAGATAATTTTTGGTCGAGCAATTGTTAAGTTTTACGGTATAATATATAAAAAAACAAGAACAATATTCTTAGGAAGGAATAATATTTTCAAATTATTATATTTATTTCATTGATAACTATTTATTATATACCCCCAATGGCTAGATAAAATAAAATTTCGTTTTTAAAAAAATAATTTTTTGATTCATAGATAAAATTTAAACAATCCTCTTTTCAATATCAGGAAGTCGTATTTTTAAATCTTATGAACTTTATTCTTTGAGTTCCTGTTTAAAGTTTAAAGGTTTTAAATCTTAAATAGCATTATTATTTATGATATTTAATACTGTAAACATAATTAGTATTAAATGTACTTTGATAACACACACATAACTTAACACCTAAACAAAAAATTTAAAAACATTAAATAAATTACAAGAATATTAGTAAGACTCATAATTCTTAAATTTAAAACAATAAGCAATATATATATATATATATATATATACATAATACAGTAATGATACAGAATATGTAATAATACATAATATGATATACATCCCATAAGGGTTGCCTCAGCTGGTCATTACTGGCCAATGACAAAACCACACCTAACCCTTCCCCTACTGGTCAGTACCACCCTCCAATCCCCCGCCTCTTGTTCATCATCTATAATATACCTCTATTTAAATGTAATCACGAAAATTTTAAAAATTAATTAACGTTTAATTATTTTAAATATAGAATTTCAGAAAAAAATATTAATATATTTCATCCAATGGAATTAATATATAATATAAAACAAATACAAAATATAAAATAAATTCGTTTATTAGAATTTTATTATTGCAACCTTTTCTCAGTATTAAGTTTAATATTTCAGTTTCCAAATATACTTGGCACAGAGTATAGATTAATATAAATTTAATTTTAGAAGATGAAATTGTATCCATAGTCATGGAAGTTAGATTATATGTATTTTCATGTAGATTTCACAAACGTTGCTCCTATTAAAGATATCAACCACATCGAATGTGCTTAACATTGTCAAGGTTATAGTGTACTCGATATCTTTTAATTATTGATTTAAAATTTTTTTTTTACTTCAGCAGGTGGATGGTTGCCGGGAAAGCTGATCCGGAAATGCCAAAGAGGATGTACATACACCCCGATTCCCCGTCGACGGGGGAGCAGTGGATGCAGAAGGTGGTCTCGTTCCACAAACTTAAGTTGACCAACAACATCTCGGACAAGCATGGATTTGTGAGTATCTTTTGAATTTTAATTTTAGTGCTAAACGAGTAAGTAGGGTTTTTAAATATTTTATTTTATAATTCTTCTGTAATCTACCGGGTAATCTTTTAGAGGTTGTCTTTGAAAACTTCGCTTTTACCCCATAGAATACACGAATCAATCACCTATTTACAACAAATTTCATCTTCTACGTTCAGAACCGTCTATCGATTTCCTATTTCGCCCTCATTTTTATTATTTTTATTTTTATATCAAAGAAAATATTTCCAAGGTTTCCCCTCTTTCCGAAAGAAAAAAATCGCTTTAGAACAGAACGAATACCTTAGGATCATGCCTTACCCAGAGGGTCAACCATATCGATCCCCTAATCCTTGAATTCCATTCCCAAGGAACGGGAGCGAGACTTGGGGTATTTTTCTTATAAGCCGTACCGGAAGCCCAACATTTTTGTCTTTTTTATTACCTTCATCAAACATGTTCATTTTGAAAGAATTTATTAATACACTTGGAATGATAGGCTTTAGTAGATTTTTTCTTATTTCTTGCTCTGTAAAATTTGTTTGAAAAAGTTCTGAACCCCCCCCCCCCCGCCAAATTTGTTAAACTGATATTGGATTTGTGCTGAAATACAGATATTGGAACAATTTTTCAATGCTATTATTGGATGGATATATCCGGATTTCCTTAGTCCTCCTAGGTATAATATAAGACTTCGTTACCATGCGTTCATCTCTTAAGTATAAGAAACTAAACCATCAGCTTGTATACGGCTGACAATCTAACTGCATCTTTCGAACGAAATTCTCTCTGACAGAGAAAAGAATAGATGATGGATATATCTATCAATAATCCACTGGTTTTTCCCCATATACATTTTAGAATTATAAGAATCAAATTACTAAAATTAAATTAACAATTAATGATAATTTTAAATAAAAAAATTTGAGAGAAAACAGGGGTTCAAACGTTACTTTTTTCATTCAAATTAATATAGCTCGTAATGGGTAGTTCATAGAGACAAATGTTAAATAACAAAAATATTCCCAATTAAATTTTTTATTAGAAAACATTAAAAAAATAGTTGATCCAAGCAAAACCAATATAGCTAGTGTGTTTCAAAATGGTACATCTTTGGTGGTGAAAGAAACGTTACAAAAAACACTATAATCTCCCAGGTTAAAGAAATATCAATGTCAAAATCCTTTATTATTCGTGCTTCTTCTTTTCGCAGTTTTATTTCTTAACTTCTATGAAGCGAAATTATGTAAACATATTTTGTATCTCGATATTTAATTTTTCTGCATTGTTTGTATTTTGTAGTTTGTTTTTTCCTTTTCCTTATTTCTCCAATCCCTTACGTAATTCCGTTTTTAATTATTAAATAAAATTTATTAAATAATTGTAAAAATCATTTAGAGAGTAGTTTTAGCTTTTCAAATATCTATTTATCTGTGCAGATCTAAGCCAATATAATTTAAACATTTCATCGCCATGTTGAAGCATACTTAATTGAATTTTCAAGTTGAAAGTTGCTTCTGATGACACACCATTATGGACTGAATTATAATTTACGTTTTAATCTTAAGTAATTACAGTTTAAAATACTAATAGTTTTCAGAACAATTATTTTAAAATTGTCGCTTGTACCTAAGCATGGCTTAAAGTGATTACTCGTTACATGGAAATTTGAGAGCGTGAGTTGACTTTACATAACAATTGCGGTTGTTATATGTAATGTAGTAATGATTATTCAGAGTGTTGGCTTTTCAAATTAAAAAAGAAAACACTACGTGGAGGTTAGCGTTTACAAAATGGCGGTCCCCAGTGCTATGGAGGCAATTATTTTACTATTAAGGCGGGGGCGGGAACTCACGCGATCTCCACCTGCCCCACACCTTGTTGACACTTGCATTCACTTCCTGAAAAAAAGCTGGAATATGGGGTATTCGGGGATCTTACATGGTTGTACCAGCGTTTTCTAACGTGTCTAACAATGGGAGGACACACTCAGTCTCTCACGGATCTTTGCGATTTTTTTGGAGGTTCCTGGTCAAAATATATCGGACACGTATTTTGATGCGAATGAGCCCTAGAAACAGAGAAAAAAAAAATTAAATATCATTAAACTGATATGCTTTACATCTCGAGTTTAAAAAACGATTCTTGAACCTAAGTTTTTATTTTTGAGTTACGATTTAAGGAAAATACAGCCGCTTCATTGATTTTTGTTTTGGTTAATTAAATTCTAAAAATTATTAGGTCTTCAAGCAAACTACCTTTATAGTTTTTTGCATACAAAAATCATGTTGAGATACGAAATTTCATCTAAAATTAAAAATAAAAAAATCGTGACCTTCAAAATTTGCCTGACCTATTGATAAGGTTTTTTTTTTTCTTTTGACTTGAATTACAGTTAGATGTTCAAACGAATTTCATACTTTTACCCAAGATATAGAATGGCAATACGTTTAAAATATCTTTGTTTTCGTCTTCCTCTCTGGTTTCAAACTAAAGTTAAAAATCCTAATGTATTTCGAGAGGTTTTTCAATGTTTCTGAGGGAGCTGAATTAGAATCTGACGTCATTTTGTTTAAGATGTTAAGTGTAAGGTAGTTTACTTGGAGATCTTATCATTTTTTTAGAATTTAATTAACCTAAACCAAAATCTATGAAGCAGCTGTATTTTTTCCTTATGTCTTACCTAAAAAATAAAAATGTTGGTCCAAATATCTGGTCGAATAATTTTTTTTTTATCGGCTTCTGGGGCCCATTAGTAGGAACGGCTAAATACTTGTATATATTTTTTGAACGGAAGCCTCCAAAAAAATTACAGACAAGATCCATGAGAGCCTGAGTGTGCCCTTCCCTTGTAAATATAATTAAGGATATCCAAAGCTACTGCGCTTTCAGGTTCCTGATCGACAAAGGCTGTTCGGCCGACGCGAAAGGATCACAGGGACCCCTTCGGCTAATTGATAAGGTATCGATACCAAGCAATAAGTCGACTAAGAATCGATAAAGAAGCTAATTGGCGTCCGAGTGAGGGTTTCCCTCACAGGTAATTGCCCGCTCTGCATCTACTTACACTAAGTGATATCTCTACCTGGCACCCGTCACCCTATCCCCCTCCCCTCCCCCTTCTTCCATCCCGCTCCTGGAGAATTCTCCAGGCTCTGCCACCGTCGGCAGGTGGGGCTGATGTCATTATTCAATTGTATGTTATTATTCCAATTTTCTTTTCCATGTTGGTATATCCGATGTCGAAGCACTCATTAGAGCTCACATCAATTAAAAGAGCTCACTATTAATTTAAGAATAATTTGCGAAATTTCATAATTAAATAGATTATTTCCTTGTTTTGTTTTCATGACAGATGTTCCATGGGAAATAAATAGCTTTGAAAATTGCATATTAATTCAGACCGGACGGATGGACTCGGAATTATTGACTTTAATGGCTACGTTTAAAATGATTAAAATTTCACCTTCTCGTTAATTTTATCAATTGAGGTTAACATCGGCAGAAACATAGAATTAAAACAATAAGATTCTTAATGTACTAATCCACACTCGGAAACAAAGTAAACAGAATTACTGGAAGATGACAAAGTGAAACAAAATTTGACATATGTGACACGATTATGAAGAATCAAAAACATATTAGTTGAAATTTAGTCTTACATATTTTGGCTCGATACCTATCCTTCCATAATAAACTACTTACCCACTTAAATCCACTTCGTTCCCAATCTAGTCCCGATAATCGTTCAAGGTTTCTGAAGAGAAGATGGCCTCTGGATCTTCTTATATAAAACTCTTATTTGAATTTAATAAATAAATTTTAAAAAGTATATATAATAATCAGTAAAATATATTTCTATATTTTCATCTATATATAAATTTATTGAAATTTACAACTGTACAAATATATACGTTAAGTAAATGAGCTGATAACGATTACAATAACAAAACTTGAAAAGAACTACTCATCAGTAGAACTTCAATTTAGTTAAAGATTTTAGTATGTGACATTTAAATAAAAATAAAAAAAAAAATTATTCAACCTTTCCTCATTATCATGAGGCATTCTCATTATATTATCATAAATAATCATAATGTTTCATATATTGATTAGTTTAATTTTCTTAAGTATCCAGAAGATTTTCAGTGTTTAGTCCGTTTTAATTAATTTCAACCAAAAAGGGTTGATTAAATTACACTTAATTTTTTAAATAGATTATATAACCTCTCTTCAGAATTCCAAACCTTGGCTAGATGAAATTCAAACATAAGACCAAAATTTTAGAAAGACACACCTTTTTACTAAAACAGCACAGATCAAAGTAAAAAAGCTTTTTTGGAAAGGATGACAGCCTACTGGAAGAACAAGAAGAACCCAAAGTAATTGATCGAGTTATTTGTTTGACGACTTCCATTTCTGGGAAAAATTCGCTAATAATAATAATAATAATAGACTAGTTAATGCTGAATTATTTTTAACGCGAAGAATGCCAATTTATATATCCTGGAAAATGTATTCCCTTCAAGATAGATCTACGATTATGAATTTATCTTGAAACACCGTTACAAAACCTCCAATGGAGGCCGTACCCTGACATCTTTGATCTCGCCCGATGAAAAACTTCGAACCCAATCGTATTTATGCTTTTGTCAGACCGTAACTCTTTGAGATCGGCGTGGGCCGCACCCCGTGGGGCCGCTGGATGTAACAAGCCATCAATTACAAAGGGTCCAACATGAGATCCTCCAGTACGCCCACAAGTGACAGGTGTAAGATACGGTCAATTAGCGATTTTCCACAGGCGGCTGTGCGTATGTCCTGGGTCGGCCATCATTAATATGATAGCAGTCAGGTCCGTAATTGCTGGATACAGCAGGCACATGTCCCCGGCCTCTCTAACTACAAAATAATTGTATTTATTTATCCTTGAGGACCTCCCAAGCAACTTTGGGACGCCGCGTACTGGAATACCTTGGATTAACTTGGAAGGAATTGCGATTGAATAAACCTACACTGCACCTGACCATTGCTTATATGAGATCTTACCCACAAACCGTAATTCTAAGGGTTACTGGAAAATGTAAGCGTTGTGTTGAAATACTGAAAAAATATGTCACACACATAAATAGTTTGTTGATTAGTAATCTGTTCCTTTTAGTAGTTCTCCATCAACTATTGACATCTCCCTCCAACTCACCCCTCAAAAACCCTAATTCTCAAGATAAATCCTGCCATATCGCGGTATACCCCTCGGTCGTTTACCCGACGGCTCAATACTGATTACCTGCTTCCATTACTAAATACAACTTAAATGGCTTTTTCAACCGCCTACTATTACCTGAACTTTCATGCCGGATAAAAATCATGCAGTTCCGCTTACGGAGCCTTCAAAATCTCATGTATTCTTCGCACTCCTTTATTTTTGAAAACTTAAAGGCGTTCTTCCTTTAACCCATGCAGTCACGTTTCGCATTCATAGAAAACTGATGGTAGTTTAATATTCTTATACATTCTTACTTTAGTTCTTAACTTACTGTTTAGTTAAATCTCAATAGGAGAATCAAATGTAAAATCCTCAACGGTCCTTTACTGACACAAATAAACTTATCCACATTAATGTCCGAAATGATGCTTGTATGAATCAAACAACTTATCCTTTCAAAAAAACCTTCTATTATTTTCTCTAAAACATTGTCTAGGAATATAAAAAGATTATGGCCTAGGTACCTGCTTTTATATAACTGTTCTTGAAAAATTACTACCAAATAATTTTAACCATTTTTCTGAACAAAATGTTTGTGTAACTATACGATAAACCATTGGTAGCAGTTCAATACATGTTTCATATTAGGAGATCTCTAAGCCTTCTTATTTTCAACAGCTTCAGGTGGTTATGGAATAGAATAAGAAGTTGGAGGATTTGAGAGTGTATGAAGTTTATTATGGAAGGATAGAATTGTGTCAAGTCAGCAACATAGACAGTAAGTTTATTTGTATCATAATAAGGAGCATTAAGGATTTTTCGAAGGGTATTAAATTGTATGGGTTGGATACGAAATGAATTTGGTGGGCCAGAAATAAATTTTAAAAGACTTGATATTTTAAGTCTGTAACTTTCAAACCTGCTCTCTGAATGCAAGCTTCATTTTCTTATATAAGTGATCTGCAATATTGTAAAATTGAATAAGAAAAGATATGGAATGTATTAAAAATATGTACAGTAACACCTCCATAATCCGGTAGGCTCGGGGATCCGACGATACCGGATTAAAGAATATGCCGGATTATGGAGGTCTTCCTTTAAAATGGTTTAAACAGGGAATAAACGTTAAAAAAAACACATAAACTATATACATTATTACAAAAAGTTGTTACACAACACCAATAAAAATGTTACAATACATAGAATATAAACTGAATTAAAAATTGTTTCTTAAAAAAAGTACATACATAAACGCACTATATTTTTATATGCATTTACATATTATGATTGGGTTGTACAACATTGTTAAAGAGTTAAACATTTCACTTGTAGTGTAGAAAATGCCATGTTCCTGCACTTGCATCTGCTTTTTAATTGGTTGCGTTTTTTATAAAAATTGTTTAGAATGATGTACAGATTAATTACTTCAGTACCATAATAATGTTTGCACGTTTCAGCAAACTTTACAAATTTATTCAATGCCTCCAAAGCATGAGGCTATGTGATGTTGGATGGTGACGTTGCTTCCTCCTCAGTGGATTTTTTGGAACAGAAGAAATTGCATTTACAACCTGTGATTCCCCTGTTGATGAGTCATCAACATTTTCATCTTCTGAAGAAGTTTTTTCAAAATGTTTAGGCCATAGCTTGCACCATGCCAAGTGCAATTTTGCGCGGTAGATTTTACACACTGTTTATACGATGTGGAGCCAACAGATAGGCTAAATCACTCAATAATTACCAAAACTCTAATTTTTATTTTTCAAGATGATGGATGCCGGACTATAGAGAGCCGGATTATCGAGGTCTTACTGTATTTAAATATTACTTAAAAGCTTGAAAAATAAGTTTGTGTGTTATATATACCTATTTATAGGGTAAACCAGAGAGTTGCTGGCCCTATCTTAAAAATTAGAAAAAAAAGTATTTAGCCAAAAAAAAAAATATCATAAATTTCCGTTTAAATCCTGCAACCCAACTGTGTAAAAGTACTTTTAATTTTGTACGTATTTTAAAATATATCTATAGGGTGTTAATAATTAATTTTACATTAATTATTGTCAGTATCTTGTAAAATACATTCCAGGAATAATGTTTCATTAAAAGTGTCAATAACCGTCTTGTTTACCCTATATTTTAAAGGCAGTAAAGAATAGTGATGAAATTTCACAGTAACCTGAAACAAGTTAGCCACGAAATTATTAACGGGGAAAACGCACAAAAAGCTCTGTTATAACGAATGTTGATTTATTTGAAATTAGGACTTCCATTTACAAACAACACATTCGTGTCACAGAAACAAAAAGGGGGAAAAAAATCTGATTTATGTTAAAATGACGAAATCCATTGTTTATGCTCACCAAATGAGCCCCCCTTTATGAATGGTAATGACAGTATTATTGATGTTCCGTGGCCAGGGCTTTATCGGGTATTCACTTTGTTCTTCCCGACCTGGTGTGTCCTACAGTTCGAACAATGCCCAAATGACACTTTACGCTGCCAAATGGGATGCGTCACGCAATTTTTAATTTTTTAGCGTTTAGAGGAGTGACTCGATTTTAATGTCGAAAGTGGTTTACATGTATTCTAGTTGTTTATCCTTTTTTTCAATTTGTTTGCGTAGATTTTATAATACTTAAACTTTCGGTGTTGTGTCTTTTATGCCTTGGACTGCATAGCTACTGTCGTGGTCATATGCATCATCACTTATTTCTTTTAATCCTTAACCTTCCAATAGTGGCAACCGATCTGAGAGATCACCGAAGGTATTTTTTGCGCAGTATTCCGATTAGGATTTTTATAATGTGATAAGCGACTCAGTACCTTTCAACTAACATTCCTCGAATGTAATAGTGATGTCAAATCCTCAATATTCTCTCTAGATTTTAGTTATTTAGTTTCTTTTCCGCTGTTACCGGTACAAGATCTACTAGGCTCATTGCGACTAATGATGCGACAGATTTTATTCTATCGTTATTACATTATGAATCGTAATCGGACGTTCGATTTAGAAAACCCAGACGATATTGAAATGATTCGTAAAATCATTCTATGTAATACTAAGAATAAAAGTGATGTAAAAAATTTTGATGGAAGTGAGACGTTGTTAAAGAAATAATTGAGCATTCAGATACTGAACTCGAAGATAATTTATCTAGTGATGAGGAGTGATAAATTAAAATAGGATGTGATAAAATCATTTAGAACATTCAAAAATTGCCTGTCAAAACTTATTAAATAAAATAAGTGAAGTAATTAATTGCTAAAAATTGTGATAACAGAAAAATAGTTAAAAGTTGTTATAATAAATATATAACATTTATATTACTTATTTTATTAATGTGTATTATTATGTGCATCCCATTAAAAATCAAATAAAGTAAATGAGAAAAATAAAACATCATCAACCATCAGTTAAACGATTGAGTTGCGACTAGTGGAGGGTTAAGTTAATGACTTTGTTCCTATTAAATGTTCTTATTTTTGTTTACATTATTGAGATATAAGCAAACTCAAATAATGTTTATCAGTTCAATTTTAGTTTCTGTCGGGGTAAACTTTGGAATTATGTCGAATTTTAAGCTACTGTCTTCTTAAATCCGGTAGAAAACTTGTGAATGATCAGTAAGAAAAAAATTAACGAAGTTAAACCTAAAAAAAATTAAATATCAAAGGAAACAATCAAAAAAGTGTGGAACCACGTAATCTCTGAAGAAACAATACAAAATTTTATTAAATTGATGCCGACCAGAAATGCTGCCATTGTAAAAGCTAAAGGTGGTTCAACAAAGTATTAATAAGAAAAATAGATCGAAAGATACGACATTTTAACACACTAAAATTTCCAAAACCTGTTGATTTATTTTTTTTTAAATAAATAATTTCAATAATAAATTATGTAATTCCTTGTTTTGTTTTTTTATTTCTATATTTTCTATATTATTTCTATATTTATTTTGTATGCTTTATTCTTGTTTCGTTTTCGATACATAATATTGATTATTTCCTTATGAAACAATTCTTAAAATCGTGATAATGATGTTCATTTATGAAAAAACAAATTTTTCACCTAGTGATGCAATTTTTATATATATGTAATATATTTTTGTGTCTTAATTTTTTTTTTTTTTTTTTTTTTGGATACTGCATTTATTAAATAAATATCACAATTCTTGCACAAGATCTTTAAGTAATACGGATGATAAGGAGTCCATACTTACGGAAAAAAAAAAAGATAAATTGTCTGACTTTATACGGTATAAAATAAAATTTTAAAAAATTTTGATTTTTGCTTTTTGAAATTTACAAATATACATAATAAAAAGATAAATAAAAGTGTATTAAATGTGATGATTTAATGACATAGCAATTGCTTATATAGCAACTACCTATTCATAGCACTTGAATAAAAGTTCCATATAAGAAGTTCCTGAGGTCATGTTTTAAGATGCTTCAAAAGGTTGTTGGAAATAAAATGGAAAACAAGTTAAGATATAGCAAGCCTGAGAAGATATAGCAAAAATTAACAACATAACTTTAAACATTTATTTTTTTTTTTTATGTGTTTATACTTGGTTATCTCAACTACCCTTATGTGAAAAAGTTCATCAGAATTTAGCGTTATTTGTGATTTAGTATTTATTAAACCTTCTAATTCTTCCCGTATCCAATCCTTACAATCTAAAAGCCTTAATGCTCCTTACTTTGTTAAAAACAAACTTATCCATAAAGTTCTTAATGTCCCATATGTTGCTGATTTAGCCCTGACCAGATAGTAAGCTCCATAACCACTCCAATCCACTAGTCTCCCAACTTGCTTCCCACTCCATTCCCGGTAATCCTCCGAGGCATCTGAAAAAAAGATGGCCTAGAGATCTTCAAGTGTAGAATTTTTTTTGAAGTGCTACTAATGAGTTGTTCTTTTTAAGTTTTGGCATGTTATTGTAATCATTATCAACCTATTTACAAGATGTATTGTATTGTACAGTTGTAAATTTCAATAAATGGATAAAATAAAATAAAACAGTATTATATTAATTCTGATTTATTATATTATTATATGTTCTTATTTCTCACTTTAATATGAAAAGCTATATCAGATGTTAATATTAGTATAAATATGGATTTAGAGTTAGTGTGTAAATGAAGGAGTATAACCTTTTCGCCTCTAAAAGTAGTTCTATAACGTTGAAATCAATATGAACAAGATTAAAATCGATAAAAGGTATTCGAGGTCGATAGTGGTACATATTTTTTATAAAATATATATGAAGATGTATGTAATTTATTTTATATTTGGAACCTCACTCGATTTGATTAGTTTAACCGCAAAGTCTTTCCCTAAATTAAGTCTTGTATTAGGATCTCTGGGAGCTGCCCCCTCGCCGCAGATAGGCTGGGATGGAGTTGACAGGGTTAGGAAGCTATAAGGACCTATTGGGAAGGGATAACAAGGTTTAGCCGATAAAGATATTAATAGGAGCTAATCCCATTGGGAAGGGACACCAGCCCAGCGTATTAAAATAATAGCATCCCTTTGATGTCGGACCCCACCCCTCTGAGGGAACCAGCTTTATTTTAGCTCCACAAAATAAAACCGTTTGTTCATGTCCGGTGCAGGTTTCGAACAAAAGCCCTGAGGTGAGGCCAAGTCCTGGAGTACAAAGCGTAGAGGCGGTGCGTTCTCCTCTGATCTCGTCGTACGTGAATCCTTGTACACTGTATCCGTAGCAGAGCGTTGAGAATGCAGAATAGGGTTGGGGAAAGGTTAGCGGTTACTTTGAAGTAACCGGTTATTCGATGAGTATTGGGGAATTGGCATAGAAACAGATATTTAATAACCGGTTACCTAAAAATAATAATCAATTTATATGTAACTCATAATTTTTGACCATAATCGGTCAGCTTGAAAACAAATGGTTTGATTTGGCGATATGCGTTTTCTTTAGTTGAAAATTAATAACATATTATTTCCTATATAAACCCAATAAATCCAATTTAAAAACATTAAGGAAATCTTTAAAAAAAAAAATTAGGTCTCTAACTGCGAATAATACATAATAATAACATAAGATAGTTCTTCATACATATTAGTGATTTATGGGTAATAACATTATTCCATTCTCGATTTTCGATAACTCGATTTAAATATAAATTTCTGGGTATTTATTATAAAAATGAACTAACAAAATACATTTTAAAGTCAAGAATTTTTCAACTTTTATTAAAATAGTGCAATCTGCCTCAGCGAAGGGAAATAGGTAACTGACAAATAATTAATTTTAATAATTCTTATAAGATAAATATTCCAAACGTTCTGGGCTTCATTTATTAATTCAGAAATCCCAAATGTTTCAAAAAAAATCTTTCACTAAACACTGTACATAGGATGCTTGAAATTTCTATGGATGTTGTTTTATTATTTATGAAGGTTCGGAAACTAGTATGAACATGTTAAAAAAAAAAAAAAATAATAATCTGTATTCTGGGATAGCAAAAATTCCCTAAGGATAACAAAAATGTATGAAAAAACGTTATTGCTTGACTGCATTTATTTCGTTAGTACTCTAGCTGAGGTAGTTTGAAATTGTGGTCTCATTATATTCTAAAGTTGCTTGATTTTTTTTACAAGAACAGTTTTAAATTCTATACTATGCGGTGTTCATCCAGTTTATAAAAAAATGTTTGTTTTGTTTTTTTTAAATAAAATATAGTTTTCCTGGAATTTTATTTTTATTTTTATTTTTTTTTGTCATTAGAGCGAAGAATCCTATCCGTCATAATTACATAAATAAATATCATAGAACTATCGCCAATGACAGCGGTTTTAATCGATTTTTAGGAATCAAATTTGGATCGTCCAATTCTTATGTTGAAAATCGATATATTTCTAGTCTTAATAGTAATGAATTTAGATACAATTATTTAGTTATCAATTATTGATTTTCACTATCTTGGATCATGGATGGACACCTTTCATGTTATATTGCATATCTATTGTTTTCCCTTATTTTTATTTTTATATTTTTTTTTGTTTGGCTAAAAGGACAAAATATGTTACCTTCATTTTTCGGTTTAAATAATTTTTATATACAAATTACTTATTTACATACGAACCAAATTGAATTTAGCATTAGATGAGGCGTATGACCTCAAGGTGTGTTTTAAAACATTATTAATTTAAACTTTCGTTAATTTGAAATTGTTCGGTGTCCTTTTTTTTAAATAATCCTTATACGTTTGGTTTGCTCTAGCTAAACTTTAGAGTCATATGCGGACATAAACTTTCAGTCGAGGAAATAAATAATTTAATTTAGTTGATCTTTTTGCCTGTCACTGAATATTTTATTTCTTATATAAATATTTACTCTCCATATGTTTATATTAAAATTAATATTATATTGCAACACAATCTAATGTGTAATTTTATATTATATATGAAATCATTATTTAAACACGATCATATCAATCGATTAATATTGAAGGAGAAAAATATTGTAAATTTAAGGAAGCAATTTGTTTGGAAGGAGTATAAAATTGTTACTGTATTCCCAGTAGTATATCCAATTTTTCACGTGGCGTGTCCTGTATAAATATATACAGGAAAATTGTAGTTGAACCATGAGAATTTTTCCCGAACGAAGATAAATCAAATCCTATTTCTAAGTTAGCCTGGAAAATCGAGGATTTCCGAATGACATTCTACAATATCCCCGGTTAGAGTCCCGAAGAGGTCGGAAAAGCTGAGTGGAAAAGCGGATGTGAATAGGGGCGAGGGGGGGAGGGGGGGGGAAGAGAGAGGGTTGCTAACCCTACCGCAAAGTTTCCGCGGCAGATGGAGTCGTTAAAAGAGGCCTTTAACAATATTTCCTTCCATAAATACTCTTTCCCTCCTCGCTTCATCTCATTAGCTGCCTCTTTCCTTTCACCATCCGTCAATTTCCCGCCCTGGAAAATGGGCTATGTTTTACAATTTCTCGACATGAAAGGCGGCAGGTGTACTCTCGTAAGTGGTAAACTTTGGCAACTTTTAGTTCGTGCACGTTTAAAAGTATTGATCAGGAAACTCCAGTTATTGTATAAATACTTATATGCATTTGATGATCAGGCTAGCTTATTATAAAGGTCTTATTTTTTTATTTTATTTTTTTTTTTCCATAAGGCTGTAAATCGACTAAAACTTCAAATTCCTCTCGCATCCAATTCTTACAATCCAAAAAACTTGTTAACATCCTAATGCTCCTTATTGTGTCTTAAATAAACATATCTATATAATTATCTCAATGCCTCATTGATACCATATGTTGCTGAATTGTCCCAAATCAGATATTGCATGATAAGCTACATACACACTCGAATCCACTAGTCTCCCAACTTGCATTTTACTCGATTCCTGATAGGCATTAGAACATGGCATAGCGAATATCTAACGCAAAATGTTTATTACAGTGCTACAAATAGTTAATTCTTTAAGTTTTAGAATGTTATTGCAATACATTTTAAGGATGGTCAAAATATTCCACGGTTTTGAACTTTAGTTACAATTATCCCATTTTAATAAAATTGATAATAATTCTAATTTATCTATTTTAAAATCCCAATTTACACAAAATTTTAAAATTACTTTAAAGTAAAAGGGGACAAATTTTAGACTCAACTTTATTTTAAAACATGCCTAAAACTATTAAGATGGATTTTTTCACTGCATAGGAATCCATCTGGACAAACTTGGATTCCACATATAAGACTGAAACGAAGAGAAACTACCCTTTTTTTTTCGACATTAACTAGACAAACGTTAAAAAAGCTAATTAATCGCGACTTAGGTTTATAACAGTAAGTAAACCTATTTGGACGAACGGTGTTGAGCCTTGTAGCTCCACAAATCCAAACTATCCTATGTCTTTTATTATGCGTATCTGGCCTAAATTAGATAATTATACTTCAATGTTAAGACCCAATCGAATACACTAGTCTCTCAAGTTTTTAGATTTTCGAAGACCGTACGAAGCTCTTGAAAAGAAAATGTCCTAGTGAAGTGTTATAAATCGGCAGTTGATTTGACTTGACTTATGGTATTTATTTTATGCAATGGTTTGTACCACAAAATTAAAAATTAAATTTTGTTTGCCCTTCGTCGTAAACCTACGACTTTCTACCATACAGTATCCTTTAATGATATTCCACTAATCCCTGTTGAACAGAGCCACTACCTAGGACCTAGGAAAACGTCTTACTTGAAATCCACATACTTCAACATTTACTAGACAAACGTCCGCGGCTCCGAATTAATAGCAAAAGACTTTTTTGCATTACTGTGATTAGGCATATTTGGACGTACGGAATTGAGCTGTGAGGCTCTACTAAACCATAGAATTTATGTCATATCCAATCCTTCGAAAAATCCTAAATGCTCCTTAATTTGTCACCAATAAACTTATACATAAAGATCTTAATCTTCCATAGGTTGCTGTGTTAGCCCAAACCAGATACCTATCCTTTCATTGTAAGCTCCATAGCCTCTCAAATCCACTAGTTTCTTAACATTCTTCCTCTCCATTCGAAATAATCCTAGAGTCTGAAAAGGAGATGGCCTAGAGATCTTCTAGTGTAGAATTTTTATTGAAGTGATACTGATGAGTAGTTCTTCTCAAGTGTTGACATTTAACTGTAATCGTTATCAACATGTTTACTTGATGTGAGTACTTGTACAGTTGTAAATTTCAATAAATTGATATAAAATAAATAAGGAATAAAAATTTGATTGTAAATAGTCTTTATTTTGGAAACCTACCCCGTGGTTGCAAGGTTCATTTATTTTGTAAGTAAACTAAAACACGAAATTATTGACTGAATGAGAAATATTTTATCCTAGACTAATTGGAAGAGCCTGGTTCTAGAGTCACGATAAAATACACGCTTTTGAGTATATAGTGTACAAACCGAGTTCCCTACTCAACACGACATTGAATAATAGATGCCGAATGATATATTTTGTGTTTGGAAGGGAGGGTGTGGTAGACCTGCTGGCCGAAACCGACACGCAACCTTCAACATCCCCTATAATCACTGAATCAACATTATCTTCCCCTTTTTCGCTTCTCCTTCCATTTCATCGACCTCTCGGTTCCCTCATTCCGGTGCAGCGTAAGGAAATCACTCGAAAACGGTTATAGGCTTTTCGTGGTCGAGTCGCGTGGTGTAGCGCTATCGTCACAGGCATCCGTTTCTAATGTAGCGGGATTAAAACGCTGTTAGTTTTCAAGTAAGGGATATTTCACTTTGTTTATGGTACACGAGGGGCTGGAGAACATTTTATGAGTTCCAGTTTAATATTTATGTAGAACTCAATTTTTAAACATCATTTTGATATTCTTATTGTTCTCAGAATATAATAATTTTCGTTCTATCGCTACAAGAAATTTATATAAAGTGACACAATATAATAAAAATACGAATAATCAGAATAAGGACGACTCTGTTTGTTATGTTGGTAACATTTACGCAGAAAACTGTGCAAAAGCGGCACTACACCGGGATAACAATTAAATACATTCAAAATAACACTCTCAACTGGTTCTGCACTCTACTCCCTACAACCATCTGAGGCGTATGAAAAGAAGATAGACTCGGGACCTTCTCATATAGAACTTTTAACCAGCTACCTGTGGGTAGTTGCTTTACATGGGATTGCCGCGTTATTATAAACATTATAATCATATTTTTGTATACAGTTAGAAATTTTCAACTTACAGATAAAAAAAAAAAAAAAAAGAAGAAAATTTCTAATAATTTATACCGTTAAAAGATATCTGAAGAAGGGGTACGATAAATGTATTGCCCTATTTTTAACAACCCAGTTGAATTATATTATTCAAAATATAAAGTATGAAAAATAATATTTTAGTTAAAAATAGCACAACTTAATAAAAAACAAAACAAATCTTTTAAAAAAACGAAATAAACATGAGCATTTATAACAAAATCTCGATTTTTTTTTTTTTATTGATTTTTTTTTTAACGATTTCGTTTATATTTGTATTAATAAAAATAATTATTATTTTTTATTGTCCTAATTATTATTATTATTAATAACTGTAATAGTTATTATAAAAATTAAATAAAAACAGGCATATGTACAAAATATATAATTATATATTGATCTTTACCAAATCATCCATTTTTTATTTATAATTTTATTTATTTTCTGTTTTAATATATATTTCTGATGATACATTTCATTATCTTACTTGCATATATTTTTGAAATATACTATATGAATACTCAGATTTGGCTATATAATTAAACAGTTAAAAAAAAATATATTAATTCAATTTAAATTCGGTACCAAGGAGAAATTAATATTAAGGTGTAATTACAAAAGCAATTATTCTCCCATATTTATTTATTAAGAATCATATAATGTTACATGATTGTCCAAAAATAATTTTTTATTTCATAAAAAAAAATTATTAAAAAATTATTTTTGGACAATCATGTAACATTATATGATTTTTAATAAATAAATATAGGAGAATAATTGCTTTTGTAATTACACCATCATAGATAACTTTTTTTGAATATATTTAATTTCGTTGACACGTAATTATACTTGCACATTTATAACAAAATATCATATTTTAAGTCATTTGGTTATTTTCTTTTATTTTTGTGTTAGTAATAATAATATTTTTATTTCATATTATATATGAATTCGCTGGTTCGGTTGTATTTATATATTGCCCCCTTAAAATCAACGTTTTTATTATTTGTCTTTTTTTTTAGTTTTTAGCTGCCAGACTTCTTTCACTGGCACATTTAGATAAGTTTATTAAAAGACATAATTTATTCATATACCCTGGTATTTGAACCCTTGTTTCCACGTCCATTATTTAAAAGAAATACATAACACCGGTAGATAATATAGTAATGTTTTAAGTTGAAGCATATTCAAACTGTTGCTATACGATGCACGAACCCTACCTCTTGTTGCAAAAGCTCGGATTGACAATCCACACTTTTCCACAGATACACATTAATACAAGCCGTCTAGGAACACGCAACTTCACTATCGTTCCTGTTATCTAGGTATCTATAAATCTCCCAGCCCCCTCCTAGCGTACACCAATGGGCTGAGTTTTATAACCTTATACCTTACATGCCTACCGGTGAATTTTAGAAATCTTGATTGGGGCGTTGATTCGTGGTAGATGACAGTAAAACTTTAAACTCGGAAGTAATATTTTGGCTGTAATGTCTCCTAATATGGACAACTTCTGTTAGATAACCCAACTAACAGGAGACAGTCAAATAGTATAATATCATTTATCTAAAATTAAAAAATAAGTTAGTTTTTCTATAATAGACTACTTTAACATTTACAAGACAAACATTCAAACCTACAAATTAATTACAAAAGACTTATTTACATGACTGTGATTAGACCTATTTGTACGTATGGAGTTGAGATTTGGGGCTCCACTAAACAAATTCATCTCGTATCCAATCTTTACAATCCAAAATACTCAATGTTTCTTACTTTTTCACCAATAAACTTATTCATAAAGATCTTAATGTTCCGTATGTTGCTGATTTAGCCCAAACCAGATACCTATCCTTTCATAGTATGCTTCAGAACCACTCAAATCCACTAGTTTCTCATCTTGCTTCCCAATTCATTCCCGATAAGTGCTTCTGATGACTAGTTTTTTTTAAGTTTTTACATTTTATTGTAATAGTTATTAACACATTTACTTGATGTATATATTTTGTATGGTTGTAAATTTCAATAAATTGATATAAAAAAAGAAAAAAAAAAAAGTTGTTCTGTAGCTTTAATTTGAAACCTGTAATGTTTTTTTTGTTTTTTTAAATTGATATTGTTAAAAATAAACAAAATGTTAATCTAATAAAAATATTCAGATAAGTGAAAAATTCGTACTTCACTATTACTACCCACGATAGTGTTATATTTGTCAAAATAAAAGTTTTTAGCTATCTATAAATAAATTACCAACACCACCAATTTTTCACAATAAACCTCCCTCCATTTAACACCTTCGAAACCCATACTCAAAATACTGATGAGATCCTCATATCTACTTCCCATCTCCCATCTACTCCTCGGACATTACTTGAAATTTCAAAGCTGATGATATTCTTTATGTTATTACTGATTTTGAAACTATATGAACTGTTAATTTTTTTTTCTTATCCTGATTACTTTATTTAATGGTCCAAAATTCAAAACTGAATTCTCACTCGTATTATTCATTGCAGATGAGGTACATTTTTTTTTTTTTTTTTTTTTTTTTTTTTTTTTTTTTTTTTTTTTTTTTTTTTTTTTTTTTTTTTTTTTTTTTTTTTTTTTTTTTTTTTTTTTTTTTTTTTTTTTTTTTTTTTTTTTTTTTTTTTTTTTTTTTTTTTTTTTTTTTTTTTATTTTGTCAGAATTTAAGGCGTTAACTAGTTTCAGGTTATAGAATACAATTGTAAAATCCTTAAGTGTTAGCGTATAAGATTTTGGATGAAATGAAAAAAATAACTTTATTCTGAGCCGTATTGCTCCCTATGAATAAAACAAATGTGCTGCGAATGCTACAATAGTCTGGCTAATATAATATCTTACAAAGATAAGCATATATATAAAACAAGATATATTTAAGTTTATAAAATTACAATATGCTCATAAAAAAGAAAAAAAAAAAAGATATTACAGAATTGAAATAATATTGAAAATAGGAAAATATATACGGAGAAATAAATTAATAACTACTAGAATGACAATTAAACAAAATATTTACAAATACATTAACAAATATATACCTTAACCACACCTACTTTCATAGACATACATGCACACACATGCATAAATATATATAATGACATATATATGAAAATAAGTAAATGCAGTTATTATTTTGGTATACAGAGAAATAAAGGATTAAAATAAAACAGTAAAAATATATACATCAAGTAAATGAGCTGATAAAGATTACAATAACATGTCAAAACTTGAGAAGAACTGCTCATCAGTAGCACTTCAACAAAAATTCTACACTAGAAGATCTCTAGGCAATCTTCATCGGAGGATCATCGGGAATGGAGTGGAAAGCAAGTTGAGAAACTAATGGATTACTATGAAAGGATAGCTATCTCTGGTTTGGGCTAACGTAGCAACATATGGAATATTAAGTTTATTGGGGACAAAGTAAGGAGAATTTAGGATTTTTCAAAGGATTTTGGATTGTAAGGATTGGATATGAGATGAAATGGATGGTTTAGTAGAGCCCCAAAGCTCAACTCCGTAGGTCCAAATAGGTCTAATCACAGTCATGTATATAAGTCTTTTATAATGAATTGGGAGCTTTGATCGTTTGACTAGTAAATGTTGAAGTTGTCTGTAAATAGCAAATTTGGATCCATTTAATAAAATAGTTATGGAACTAATGCACTTGTGACAAGGATGAAATCAAAAGCGTTTTAGATTAGCGTATTCCGCCGACGCTGCAGTTATGCAATACGTCCGCCAAATACATACCCTACAATTCGTATCAACGTCGCCAGTTACGACCCAATGGCTGCCTGAATAAAACATTAAAGCCGTTTGTCTTTTTCACATCGATCCTCGGGCCAAGCTTCGATATTTCCCTGCCCCATTTGTTAACCTTTCCTAGCCTTTCACGGAAGGGCCCACCCTATGTATTTCTCTCTCAGCCCTTCCACCTACGCCCCCAACTTCGTCCTATAGATTACTGCCCTTCAAACTTGGAAAATTCCGTCATCGTCTTCTTTTTCATATCTATCGGGATTCCTTGTTTGTGAAGGCAAAGGAAATTTCCAGAATGATAGATGAATTAATAAAATAAAAGTTTAATTTATAAATATATATATTTTTTAAAACTATGTACTGATATTTACAACTGTATTAGATAACGATTACAATAACATAAAAAACTTGAAAAGAACTAATTATCAGCAGCACTTCAATAAAAATACTACACTAGAAGGTCTCTGGGCCATCTTTTCATACACCTCGGAGGATTATTGTGGTGTGGGAAGTAAGTTGAGAAATTAGAGAATCTGAGTGGTTATGGAGCTTACTGTGAGAGAATAGGTATTTCGTTTGGGCTAAATCAGCTATATACGGACCATTAAGATCTTTATGGATACGTTTATTGGTGAAAAAGTAAGGAGCATTAAGGATTTTGGATTTTAAAGATTGAATACGAGATGAATTGGATGGTTTAGTTGTTCTCTAAAGTTCAATTTCGTACGTCCAAATAGGTCTAATCACAGTCATATAAATAAGTCTTTTGTTATGATAAGATACGAGAATTGGAAGGTTTGGTGGGCTCCTAAACTCAACTCCGCATATCCAAATGTGTATAATTACTGGGTTACATAAATGAGTTTTGTAATTTATTGGATGCTTTTAACGTTTTCTGGAGCAATCGGACGAGCAGTTTCTTGTAGTTTTAGTCATGTATGTGGATTTTAAGTAAGACGTTTATCCAAAGAAAGATCTAGGTAGTGGGTCTGTTTAACAGGTTTTATTGGGACAGTAAACATAAATTGAAATATTTGATATGATAATTTGCTTGATAACATAGAACTTTGAAAATGCCATAACCTTAGAAAAGAAAAGCGGATTTGGAACGAAAATGAAGCAAGTAACAAAAAAAAAAAAACAGGCATTTATCAAAATATTTTGATCATCGTTACCTTCTCCCAAGGTGGAATTAATTTTCCGAAAATCGCTGTATATAATAACCTACAGGATATTTTTCTATTTTTTTTTATTATTTTAAAAAAACACTTAGAAAGAAATACCTAATGTGACTTTCCACTTGAATCATTTCGACTTGGTGACTGAATTCAAATTAATCCTTGCATTTATAATGTTTAAACTTTTGTGATTACATGAGTAAAAGCAATTTCAAATTGAATAATATTAGCGCTGAAATCCAAATAATCAACAACAATTAGAAAGAAATTGATTTGGATATCAATATTTTTGAAGATTAGTACTGAAACATAAATAAATAGAATTAAGGAATATTTTTTAGTTTGAAATATATTAGACGCTCATAAGAGTTTAAATAGATTTTACATAATATATTTTTTTTTACGGAAAAAATCTTTTGAAGTTTTGAAATGGTGCTAGTAAATTTATTTTTTAAACTTGACTCATATCCAATCATTTTCATCATCATCATTCAGTTTCAACTTTATTAAATAATGTGTTCAAAGTTACTAATCATGTTCATAAACATATAAAATTTTAAATTTTATAACTGCGAATGATATTATTCTTAGGTCTATACACGGACTATTAGCTCCCAAGGGCAAATTATTTTACCAAATTTGTTATTAACTGCTCAGTTCTCCGCCAGTGTTTTTGCAAAAACGTTATAAGTTAAAAAAGACACGTTAATTAGTGTATTTATAAATTGATTGATCCTTGGAAAGAAATTTCCTTATAGGTCTTGCAAGCTGATACAGGTTTCGAAAATCGTTGTTCTGAAAATATTGGGATTTATTTATTAGTTTTGCGATTCAAAAGTATCGCAACACTTTGAAATATTTGAATTTTATAAAAACGTATTTTCTTTTTCGTGATAAAGAAAGGTTCTGAAGTCAATAATAAACATTCCTTAACTAGACTTAAACAGTTTTTATTAAAATAAATTACAATATTTCTTCCAATAAACAAAATGTTAGAAAACTTACTATTTAAAATTTTCATTTTTTACAATTTTAAATTTTAAATTTTAAATTTATATTTGATAAGTCATATTGCCCCCTCTGGCTTGAATGACTGCTTCCACTAGTCTTGGCATGCCACCCAATGATGAACATGGACTGAAGGAAATTTGAAAAAAATAAACTAAAATTCCATTCTTTGTTATTAACAGGGAAAAACATTGATGTGTCTAATTCTTATTGTCTAACGTTTAATAAATGATATTAATATGAATATAAATCAAGTATGGATTAACGAAAAACCAGGAAAATCTCGAGAATTATGTCTGTTGCAATGCTTTCGACGGGAGTTTATTTATGATATCTATTTGAAAAAAAAAAAAAAATGGTTATTTATCGATTTGTAAAATATATTAATTACAGAAAGAAAATCCTTAGTAGAATCGATCACGTGACGTTAGTTAGTACAGATTTAAATGTTTCCTATAATTTTTTTTTTCTTTATGGACATTTTTATTATGAGCTCGGTTTAAATAAAGTTCTAAAATCCTCTTAAAAATAAAATTTTGTTCCATGCAGTTGAAATTTACGAAGCAATCTAGAAACCCCATAAAAAATATGAGGTTTCGCATTTTTACGTTTTTATTACTTTTTTTTTTTAATTTTTATATATTTTTTACTTTCCATCTCTAGCCAAACTAGACAGGTTTACAAGTCAATCTGCCTGATGATGAAGAGACTACGTTTGAAGAGAATGATGGCCCCTGTAAGAGATAGGTCGAGGCAGATGCTCGGAGATAATCGACTCAACAGCTGAACAGCCCTACCCCTCCCTCGTATCAACTAGACATAAAACTCATTTCGAAAAACAACCAACAAAAAAAAAAAAAAAAAAAAAAAAGACAAAAAAAAAAAAAAGAAGAAAAATGAAAATGGGCCCTTCCACGATACGTAATGATACACGAAGAAGCGTCTTCATTTTCTCGCAGGCCAAATGCTGTTATTTTCGCTAATCGTATACGCAATATGCACCTTTTTATTTTTGACGTAATATACGTCTATTTAATATTGATAGGTTATTTATACTTCACGCAATCTAGGAACAGAATCAAGCGAATAAATATGCATTACATAAGGTTATCCAATGTCTAATAAATAAATAATGCTAATAAATCAATAATCTAATCAATAATATTATTATTATTATTTTTTTTTTTTTGTAGTTTTTATATGGTAGTTAAATTCGTTCCTCGTCTGCGGAAATGTAATTTTTGGTTTTTAATTATTCTGATTGTTTCATTTTTTTTTTCTGTCTTTCTATTTTATAGCTAATGAGTTAATAGTTTACGTACAAATATTTTATGATTTCAATATTTTCTGAATTCGGGTGTGTAGCAGTGCCGACAGTTCTAATTAAAATTTAAAAAAAAACGGCAGTAACCATTCTCTTAGGAAACGAAGGCTATTTTGAACATTTATTAATAATAATTATATTTTTTAAAAATAAATGGATTTTAAGTAGTTTCCCTAAAACATACGGTTTACAATAAAACCAATATTTTGCACCACCAGATTTTAAAGTTTATTTTTTTCATAATTTTTTGCAATTCGGTATTTTTTTAAATTAAAAACCAAATGATTATGTGGACCAAATTTCCCTTACATTAATTTAAAAATTAAACGTAAATTTAAATTTTATATATTTGAAAAAATATATACGATTAACTGTAAAAAATAAAGATTTTATTCTTATATTTTGAAAATTTGTTGAATTATTTTTTTTTTTTTTTCAGCTATCCATAATTTATTTTTTTTTAATTAAGGACAGTTTTTAATATTTTATTAAAATAATAATACAATTTACTGACTTTCAATACACTGAAATATTAATACACTTACTTATATTTATTTTTATTTATAATCATATAACTGTTTTATTTTTTAGAAAATGTATAAGTGTATATTATACATTTATATTTAAAAAATAAATGCGTTTTACGTAGTTTTTATAAAACACACGGTTTACAATAAAACCAATACTTCCTATCAACAGATTTTAAAGTATATATTTTTCATAATTTTCTGTTATTCAGTATTTTATTAAAATTAAAACCCAAATGATTATGTGGACTAAGTTTCCCTTACATTAATTAAAAATTTAAACGTAAATTTAATTTTTTTATATTCCAAAAAATACTTACGATAAACAGTAAAAAATAACGATTCCATTCTTATATTCTGAAAATTTGTTGAATTTCTTTTTTTTTTCAGTTATTAATTTTTATATTTAATTAAGAACAATTTTAAATATTTTATTATTATATTCACACAATTTACTGATATTTAAATTTTATTTATAATCATATACTGTTTATTTATTTTTTAAAATTTACTTTTATTGGCAACAGAATATTAATGTAATGAACAACTGTTATATTTTTTATAAAATTTATAAGTTTAGAAACGTTTAAAATTCATTTAGTGATATTTGGAAGTTCATGTCTCAGAAAGCATAAATGTGCCAAGAATATTTTAGTTGGATTAATTTAAATCTTCAGAATACAAATTCAACAACTATCTTTTTCTTAATATCTTCAATATGGTTTTTGTCAATCATTGGAATGAATTTTTTTAAAAATAAAAACTTATTACTATTAAAGAACGAACTAATAGCAAAAAATTATAGTCAATCTTACGAGTTTTCAAAGCTATAATATGGACTAAGTGGTAAAGTAAAGTTTTTTTACAACTAATAATTAAATTTTATTAAAAATTTTATTTTCATTTACTGACCCAAAGCCTGTCGATGAAAATAACCAATAGAGTCCCCAATAAATAATTTTGCAAACTTATTTAGAATTCACTCGCACCGGCACGAAATAATAGGGTTCGAAGTTACATCTTTATGAAAAAGTACTATCGAAATTAGGGTGTACTATCGATTACTTCATTCGATAGTCAGCACTAAAGTGATTAGAGACCTACCAACTTACTTATTCCTCTTTGAAACTTTCCCTTTGTTGTTAGTTTGTTTCCACAACTTTCCTCACCCTCCCCCCAACCTCCCTGTAAGTTTGTATTACTCACCTCACGTATTCAATTATTTTTTGCCTCTATGTTGGGTAACTTTTTATTCAGTGTACGAGTATGTTTTGTAAAAAAATTTGTAAACAGAATAATCCTCGCAACTTTCTGATGTAGTTCACTGTATTATTTTGTTATTAAATTATTCTTAAAGCAACTCATAGACGAATTTCTATAAAAACATGTATCAACATGCAAATATATATATTTTCTCAATTAGTATAAAATAAGATACTCATATTTTTATTACTAATATTATTTTTTAATTTATAAATTCCTTTGTAATAATATCGAAATACATCCGATTATTAATGTAACAGGTTTATTTCTGATGTAGTGGTTTTAATGCACAAATTAAAAAAAAACATACGTTTAAGAATAGTAGGAACTTGTATTTTTTTTTTCGCACTGATATCAGTAAATAATTTATTTAAAATATGGTTTCTTTAATTTTATATTCGATATAAAGTGATTCAATATTTTAAGCAAATATTAAAACGAAAAGAGGTTTAGGAATTAGGGCTTCTAAAATGTAAGAAAAGAATTCTATAAACATACGATTACCAGGAATTCATTTTGTTTTCATATTTGACATGATACTGAGTTTAACCTGTAAGCGGATATTTTTTTGTTCTGAAATTTAGTGAATAATATTCCTGTAAAATATTGGTACTTTTTTTTTTTTTAAATTTAAACATGCCTGGTTTTATTTAAACAATAATTTTTGTGTTCAGAAATTTGGTGTTTATAGTTAGTAAATAATAAGGTTTCCGTTTATTTTATTTTTATTATTCTGAGTAATTTTAGGCCGTTTTGGTGCAATATCATCATGCCAATTGTTACCATTTAAGGTTAGTAATAGTGAAATTCAAATTTCGAGTGGTTTTCATTGATACTTATTGTTTATTTTTTATATTTCATTTAAACTTGTTCCTCACTAAAAATAACTTTATTTACTGTTTAGGATATAAAATAATATTATGAAGGTTATAAAATAGTACTTTTTTAGTTTTATACCCATGAGCTTACTGAAACAATAATTTTTGAGATTATGAGGTAATGGTTGGTTAAAGATACAGTGTTTTTTTTTTTTTTGTTTTTTTCTAGTGCTATTTTTTACCATTCATGACTAGTAATAAGCCAAAATTAAAACTTTGAATTGGTTGCGTAGATCATTTACTTGTAGTTTTTTTTTTTATTTAAATTTGTTTCACGCCAATGGAACTTCATTTTTTATTTTTTAATCTTCCAAACTTTATATATATTTTTCAAATAATTTTATTTTTAATGAGTATTATGACAAGATTGGCATGCGATTTGCGGTATAAACCGCATCTTCCAACAGATCACTTTTCGTTTTTTTTTAAAGTTTTACGACTCAAACTGCCCGTTTCACGTAATAATTTCCATTATGTCGTTGAATGAAAAGAGCTCTTGTTTCCTTTCAATTGCTATGTATGATGAAATGTAATTAAAAAAAAAAAAAAAAAGTGATCACAAAGGCGATGTACACAAAGAACGATTTAAGACTTAATATGAGATCTGTCACCAACCAAGTGATTAGGACGATATTGATAAAAACAAATGAAATGGTCTAATTAAGTATACAGTTTTCAGTGAACAAAATTGTAGGTATATATAGAAGTTCATTCTTTGCAGTTTCTGTGAAATAAATTGTCTTTCCTTGTAGACATTCAAGGAAAAAAATCATTATATTTTTTATTATTAATTTTTTTTAATAAAAATAATTTTAACAATATAAATAAGTAATTAGATGATCAATTTAATTAAAATTACTTAAAAAAAGAATAGGTTCTGTTAATTGAACGGATAATTGACGTTCGGATAATCGACGCTCCACTGTATTTTAAATTATTAGGCTATTTTTTTTTATTATATTTTTTTTATAGGGGACTAACTTTAAATATATTTTATTTAAATTCGTTCCTCGTGTGTTTAATCCGTTTTATTTGAATTTAATTTTGGGTTTTTAATTTTTCTGATTATTTTTTGTCTTATTATTTTATAGCTAATCAGTTAACAGTTTACGTACAAATATTTTATGATTTTAATATTTTCTGAATTCGGATGTGTTACAGTGCCGAAAGTTCTAATTTAAAAAAACCAAAAAAAAACCGACAGTTAACCATTCACTTGAGAAACGAAGGCTAGGAATGTTGAGCTTTTAAGCTTGTTTGTGGGACCGGGTCGGAAAGTGGGCGGTAGGGAGGAAGGGACCAGACAGGAGGATAAATGTGGTTGGAGGGTGACGGCTGCCTGGGGGGTGTGGGTCCCCATTTTACCGATATTGACTGTACAGGGGGAGGTGGTGGGGGGTGGGCGTGGCCACGCAGGCGCCTCCCACCGGCCGGGGCGGTGGTGGGGGAACCACCTGGTGGGGGAATTGTTTAAACTCTCCTGCAACAGAGCAACAAGTGTGATGACAAACGTAAACCGACTGCACACTGTCACACCCCCGATAGCCGACTTACACTGCAAATAAAATTTAATTTGCTTACTCACCATTAATCCACTCCACATCCAGCCAGGGACTCCTGTTTTATTTCCCTTTTGTGTTTATCTGAAACACTGTACGTCAACCTTTATTTTGTGTAACAACACGTCTGTTTATCATTGCTTATTTTCAATTTTAAAATATTATATGAAATAACAGTAACACTGCCGGTTTAATGTTTAAGAACATCCTGAGACGATGTCGGTGAATACAGTAGAAACTCGGTAATTCGTCTTGAGTGGTGGAGAGGGGGTTGCAAAATAACGGAAAGGACGAATTACAGAATTTTGCTGGTAAAGTAACAAAAAAGCATTTTGAACTATGTAATTGTAATTTTATTTGCAATTTATTGAATGTAAAAACGAGCAGATGAACATTATACACATTGCACCTGAGTGAAAATGGCAAAAACACAAAGCTGAACACTTGCCGCAACCCCTCTGATGTGAAATATCTGATTCACTTTGCTGCTCGAAACAACTTAATGCACTTAGTTAACATTTCCTCTACTTCTTTGCATCCATTATCACTAGTTTCATTTTGAGCACTCAGCACTTGTTCTATAATTCCATTGTCATTTACAAATCCTACATCCGTACTATCCATGTTTAACCAGCTGCTTACCTCTTGCTTATCTTTTCTCATTGTATAACCTGGAGCAGAAGTTGCTGAGCCAGATGCTAATGTTTTAGTAGGAAGAGCTTTTTAGTATTAACTGATTCCGGAAATCAATGGGGGGATCGACTCTGGGCTTGTTCTGTTTGTTTTTTTCTATGAAATGATTTACAAAATCTATAAATATAGGCGTAGTTTAAACCAAATCAGGCGGTTTTAAGATTAAATAAATAGCAAAAGGTCCCCGTTCCAAGATATCGACGAGTGTGTTGTGAAATGGTTTAACCAGTGCCGTGACAACTAACCTCTACTCATCAGTAGCACTTTAACTAAAATTCTACACTAGAAGGTCTCTATGCCATCTTCTTTTTAAACACCTCGGTGGATTATCGGGAATGGAGTGAGGAGCAAGTTGAGTGACTAGCAGATTAGTGTGATGAAAGGATAGGTATCTGGTTTGGGCTAAATCAGCAACATATGGGACATTAAGATCTTTATAGATAAGTTTATTGGTAACAAAGTAAGGAGCATTAAGGATTTTTCGAATGATTTTGGGTTGTAAGGATTGGATATGGAGGAATTTGAAGCTTTAGTGGAGCCCCAAACCTCAACTCCATATGTCCAAATAGGTCTGATAACTGTCATTTAAATGAGTCTTTTATAGTAAATCGGAAGTTTTGAACGCCTGTCTAGTAAATGTTGAAGAAGTCGAAAACGACTAGGTGTTTCCTGTAGTTTTAGTCTTGTATGTGTATCAGTGAAAAAAAAAAAAATTGATCTTACCTGTGATTTAGTTTTCTCTAGGAAATAGGTAAAATTTTTAATTAAATAGCTTAATACTGCTGGCCGTCTTGCCCTTTATTTTTTTCCACTTACCTGTATGATTGTTTTGTTTATTTCCAGAGGAAAGTCATTTTCTATACGCTAAAAAACGATAAAACAAAATAAAAATAGTGTTATTGTATTATATTATATTACTAATTCAATTCTTCATTTTTTTCAGTTCAATAATAGTTGTCCCATTTAAGATTTTCCACACGATCTCTTCATTGTCTATAAACCATAAAATCGAACGATAGTGGATTAGTTCTGCCTTCGAAATGTTATTGTTAAGTTATTATTATTATACTCATGAGACATAGTTAATGACGATTCGTTGCTTAGTAAACCGTTTATCCCATCCTCCAGACTTCCTGAAGTAATATTCTTTCAAAGATTGCTTAATATCTTGTTCAACTATCGGATACTTTGTAAAAAAATAAAAAATAATAATAATGCATAATAAAATGAAATAAAACAGTTAAAGGCCCGGTTGATCGAGGCTCGGTTAATTGATTCCCGAGAGTATATAAAATTATATTATATACTATAGAATCATATATTAGTAGAAAAAGAGATGATGATAATGATAAATGATAAAGTTTAAAAAATACTTTTTGAAGGATATATAATATTATTCCTTTTTTATTTTTTATTTATTTAAAAAAAATAAAATTATCTGTTTTGATTTTTTTTTTAAAGATTATTCTATTGGGTAATAATTCCTGAATAAAAAAAAAATTATTTTTCCCTATTACAATTTTTTTTATTAGTAAGCAATAATAAATAAATTTAAGAAAGGAAACGATTTAATAAGAACAAAGAATTTTTGTATTTTTTCTTCCCTATGATAAATGTTAAAAAAAGTAAGAAGAAGTCATCCTCGAAGCTTAAACTTTAACTTTTTTTTTTTTACTAATAGCCAAGGTGATACGATCACCCTACAACATTATTTTTTTCTTTCACCCAGGTTATGGGTGAGGTACCCATTTTATAAAGCATGGTTGAACTTTAAGAGAGCCGGCTTAATTAACTGTCGATCTCCGGCCAATAGAAGCGTAAAGAAAATTTACTGGCCGTATTAGGTTTCATACCCGTGTAATACACACACCATAGCCTGGCTCGACAGGCCCATTATATTGTATACTGTTTCTAAATTTTAAAAAAATTACTGAAAAATAAATATTCAATTTAATTCTTTCGATGCGATATTATTTATTTATCTTCAATCATAAATATTAAAAAAATATATATATTAATATCCCAATTGTATGAAGTATATAAATTTATTAAATTTATAAAATAATGTTTATAATAAATTTTAAAGCGAAACTACAATAAAAGTTCTGTATTGTACTGCCTCTAGGCCATCTTTTCAAAAGCTAAAAAAAATAAACTTCTTCACTCGTTTTCTAAAAATTTACATGAGTTCAGTTACACACCATTAGTGTTTTTAAAAAGAATTCATAAAATAAGAGAATTAATCTGAGGCTCGAAGGGCTTTGAGGTTCTAACAATATTATTTGTAAGTCAATTTTGGCCTCTGCGAACCTTTAAAGGGATAATTGGATTAAAATTTATCTCGATTTTTTTTTCTCAAGATATTTTCTGTCACTCAGTTTTAAAAATAAGACATTACAAGGATCTTGCTGTTTATTGTTTAAACGATTAAACTATCAGAAATACTTTTAAGGAGTACATTACCGATCAAAGCAAACAGCCATTCTCTGTTTTAACAATAGTTTAAATCAACTAATCACGAGATTATATTGGCTTTGTTAAAGACGAAATGTCAGAAAAATCCTTATGGATTAATTATCTTATTTATGAGTCAGTTAAAAAAAAAATGTCAAGACAAATATCAAACTGCGTACGATATGGGTTATGAATGTGAATTAGTACAATTATTTTTACAATTAAAAAAAAAAGGCAGTGTTATCAATGTTTTCCAAGAAATTAAAGTAGTGAAAAATTCAGTTTTTACATGGGCTGGAGATGTTAGGCATGAATATTAAGAAATAGCTCGAACGTGAATCTTAGCCAACTCTCTTTTGTAGCCTTAGAAATACATAGAACTCGATGTAATTTACAACAGTATATAATAAACTAAAAATATATCAAATATATGTGAAGATAATGCTCATAATGATATGTCAATTGCTTGTAAAGTAACTACCCATTGGTAGTTGATAATGATAGACGCCTCGGAGAGTAATCTAGAATAGAATAGAAGTTAAGGTACAAATAGGTTTGAATGGTTATGGAGTTTACTATGAAAGGATAGGTATCTGGTTTGGGCTAAATCGGCAACGTATCATTAAGATTTTTATGGATAAGTTTGTGACAAAGTAAGGAGCATTTAGGATTTTTTGAAGGATTCTGGATCGTAAGGATACGAGACGAATTGAATGTTTTAGTGGAGCCTCAAAGCTCAACTCCGTATGTCCAAATAGGTCTAATTGCTGTCATGTAATTGAGTATCTTGTTATTGATAGGAAGCTTTGAACGTTTGTCTAGAAAGTTTTGAAGAATTCGAAAACAACGGGCGGTATCTTGTCGTTTTAGGATGTTTTTTTTTAAAAACAAAGTAAAATTAAGGTAAAAACACAAAGAAAATAGCACCATGGCAAATCCATTTGATCTCCCGCATAGCAAATGATCTGATAGCTACCAGGTGAAATAAATCAATGATCAATGACAACAAGCCTGCAGACTAATAAATATTAATATCAGTGGAACAGATAATCTGCATTATTGAATCTTAAATTGCATTCGAATTTGTTTTACGCAGCTGCCGCTTGCATCCTATTTGCAGTTGAACACGTCGCTTTGACGCTGGCCCGACGCCGTCACGGAGAGCGCTGCCCATTATGACGGAATATCTCCCAAAGAGATAGTTTAATTTAATTCCGGTCGTGGACTATTGTTCATCCGACTATTGTCAACATCGGTGGGCCAACGCTCGTACCGGACTTCCTTGATCGTCGCTGCGATCTGGGAGGAATAATGACATGACACATGCCCGGGACAAAACCTCATCCTGGTTAGCTGTGACATTCCACAAAGTGTCGCGCGGAAAATTTTTTACAATGGCGTTTCCGGATTTCGAGAACCAAGAGCGGAACGGGATCGGAAGAAAGTATGACAATATCACGAGATAGATTTTTATAAATGTATATCCTTTCTTGAAAACATCAAAAAGTATTTAGGTAATTAAGTCAAATGTTACTCTTGATGGCTAATTCCATATGGCTAACCTAAAAATGAAATTTATTTATTATTATTGATTTAAGCCCATCTTGGAGCGCTTATGACCAGTTTCTTTGGATGCTTTCTTTTGCTCCCAAAACGTCCTGATACCAACCAATAGTTTTTCCTTTTTCTCCTCCATCATAGGTTTTCGACTTTTAATTTTGGGTAGTGGGAACAAAGATTTCCCCATACCTCTCAATTTCAACTGATCCAACACATCAAAGTCAGAAATTTCAGCAGAATCTAGGTCTTTTTACACTTCATTAAGCTACAGTCTTATAGCTTTTAATTAGTGAGAAAATCTTTGTAAGCCTCTTGACCATTCTCAGGAGGTGTCCATCGTACTCCAACCTGTTTCGAATTGTTTTTTTCTCAATGAAATGAAATATGTGTCATGTATAATGAAATCATACGTTTTCACGGTTCGAGTATAGTTCCAATATGTACTACTATATGCAATTATTCCTCATGATATGTAATACACTTGGATTAACCGACGTGTTTAGGACCGAGATGGGCTCACATAGCCAAATCCTCGGTTAATCGAGAGCCCTAAAATGTAAGAAAAATTCATAATAAATAATTTTCTTACTCATCATTCCACTTCACATCCATTCCTTAAGTTCAGTTTTATTTCCTCTGTTGTTTATTTGAATCAAGTAACTTTTATGCTGTAAATCAACCTTATATAACAACACATCTGTTTATTCATAGCGAATTTACAATTTAAAAATAATATAATATAATAATTTGAAAATTATATACTGTATGCAATAATAATGTACCTAAGTAACATTATTACATATGTAAATAATAAATTTATAGCCGGAAAAAATCACAAATTTTCTAAAATACTAGTAACGACATTCTGGCTTCAGCCGCACGATATTTCCATTGTCTAAAAACCATAAAATCGAACGATGTCGCATCAGTTCTGCCAACCAGATATTGAAGTGCCAATCCAACTAGCAAACTCCTATTCATAGAGAATAGATGAGGACGATTCGTTTCCTAGTGGATTCGTAGATCCTTCATCCTTTCCGCAGGGTCGTACGGAAATTGCCTATTGTGTTGTTAGGCAATCGAATGATTTTTGAGAAACAACAATACTTTATAATAAAATGAAATTAAAAAATAGAAAGCTCGTTTGATCGAGTTACGAGTGGAAATAAAGTTTTAACTTTATTTACAACGCTGCAAACAAATTGTTTAAATATGTGAAATAATGCGTATAATTACAATTCAACGACTTGTGAAAGAGCTACACGTTGATGCACTTCAATATATGTTCTATGCTAAAAGGTCCTGTCGCCATTTCTATTTATACGCCTTAAACGATCGAAAATCGAGTTGGAGGCTAGTTGGAAATTAGTTTTGTGTATATTATGAAATGATATGCATTTGTTTCGGATCATGGATAAGTTTATTTATAACAAAATACGAAATATTAAGGATGTTTGTAAATGATGGACGGAAAGTTGATCATCGTAATTTTCTAGGATTAAAAATAACAGTATGGCGTATATGATATACGCCTATATACAATACATTTGGATGGATCGAAACAATAATTTTTACGATTTTATAGTGATTGAGTATTTTTAAATCATGTTTTCTGAACGGGTTTGAATCTCCATTCCAACAGTGAAAACTATAGAATCAAAAAGAAAGCTAAGAAAGGTTTTATTGTAAACAATATGGAACTTAACGATTGTGTGGTTTGAAGGGAAATAAGTAACTATGAATACTTACGAGAGATACGTTACCTCAAAACGATAGAAAAGCCACCCCAGGTTTACGGTATAACGGTTTTGTGACATTACTTGGTTTAGAGTGGGACTGTAGTTATTCGATTCGGCATCGATTTAACAGTTTGAATCGAGAAACAGTTTAATAATTATTTTGTCAAGTATTTTCCGATGAATTGAATTTCATAGATTTTCAAGTGTTCATTATTAGTATAAATTGTTTAGAAAGAGAAAATAAGACACTGCCAATAAACTTTGATGTAAATAAAAAAATAAATAGTTGGTGCATGCATTTTATACTTAATATATATTAGAATTACTAGAAAAGTTTTCAAACAACATACTGTGTACTAGATCTAATGGAAGCTTAGCTTTTTCGTTTTGATTATTTCAATATAGAATCAACCCGAGTATGTGATCATTAAAGTAGAACACAGATAAATACTTTTCCTTTTTAATAATATTTTAAAATGGAATTATTTAATGTACTGAAGCTATGAGGAAACGTGGAAACACCCTTGGTATTCACAGCCTTCGATTCATGCCTCCTCATTTGAACAAGAAGGAAGACACGTCCGATGACAGCTGAGGGCAGTATCCAACACAAAGTGCACGTGACCAAAAAAGAATATGGACAAGGAATGGACAAAGCCTCCGCTGTCATCAATCAATCCAAGTGCTAGCATTCGATCCTACATCGAAATGCATCCCAATCGATTTATAGGCCGTTCTCTAACACGAAGTAATCGGTTCGACCTCGCCTAAGTACGAGGAAGCAGAGAACTCGCTGTCAGGGGCTAGCAATCCTTTGACGAGAGGTGTCAAAGCAATGTATCACCGCGGATGACTATCTAAGTATGACAAGGCCGAAGCCGTCTAAGGCTTGTCGAGCACCATAACATCTCCGTGCATTAATTTGCCGACCGTATCGAGACCAGTCAGGGACTGGAATATGGGCAGTGTTCATGCCCGTCGAATAACAATTCTATGGGCACCGTTAGTGCTGTCCTGTTCATATCCATAAGTCATAAGTTAATGAGCTCTATGAAGTATGACTTATGAAAACGGGCAGTTGTAGAAAAAACATACAATTTATAAGTGACTGGTAATGCCAAGAATGTTTTTACATCCGTAATAACTAGGACAACGGTAAATATCGTCTGTTCATTATTTTTTAATTTGTAAATGATTAGTCGATCTTACATTCCACATAAAAACGAATGATGAAAGTCTATACTACTTTTAGATAAGAACTATCTTATTCTTGGAATCCACATATGAGGTTTAAACGACAAACTGCTCACAAAACACTCATTTATATGACAGTAATTAGACCTATTTGCAGAGTTGAGCTTTGGGGTTCCACTGAACCTACCAATTCTTATCATTTCCAATCCTTACTATCTGAAATCCTTCGATAATCCTCAATACTATGTCACAAACAAATTTATCCATATAGATCTTAATGTTCCAAAAACAAGATACCTACCCTTCCTTGACAAGTTATATACTCACTCGACACCAGTCGCCTAATTTCTTCTCTTTCGATGACCATCCGAACTGTCCGAAAAGGAGATGGCCTATGGACTTTCTGATAAAGAATATTTATTGAATTGCTACTGATGAGTAGTTTTACATTTAAGTTATTTAAAAAAAAAACAAAAAACTACGGATTGGTTCACCATGATTCGGTTTCGTGAAATTCTCGCATCTGATCCAGCCAGGAACTAGTAGAAATAAGGAAATTCGACCAATAAAAAGTCACTTGGACTCAGTGCCACGTCGGCATAGGACCAATCAGAACTCATTAATTTGGTCACGTCTGGTGACGAAGACTTCACCGCGGCTCCTAATGGCCCAGCCGCACGGAAGTAGGCAGTAAATATCCGAACCAGTTCGTAAATCCCACGATAAGATTGTGGAGCAATTACAGAAAATTACAAGATGTCGATGAGTCTATGGTAAAGAGCGGCAGAACTCTTCCTGTACCTCCCTCCCCCCTTCCAAATCTCCACACCATTTTAATGAGATTTGCGTTGTGACATAGGCGTTGGCTAATTCTGATTCCGAACCCGCCTGGCGAATCACGGTTTCTTCCACTGCCAAAAGTTGGGATGTCGGATTAGATAATCCTGTCCGTTTAATTAGTCAGGGGCTACTTGATATTCCAGCCCCGTCCTGCTACGAATTGTACCTCGAATAACTCATCGTGTTCGCGCCCATGCTCGACAAGGGGGAGTAGAAATTTCAAAGGCTAACATCCCACAGTTGGGACAGTGAATTAATCCATTTTTATAGGGAACATGTTCTTGGATACATTATACATGAAATTTTACTTTTTTATGTATTGTAATAGAATTTTTTTTTTCATAATATAGAGAACACTCGATCCTTTTGTTTCATTGTTCCCTAGAGATATACACATTTAAAAAAAATGGATGGTTGTACAATCTATTTCTAAAATAGAATAGAATGTTATAAAATAAAAAGAAAACTTTATCCTGGGACAAATTCCCTTAAGGATAAAATACATAACAAAAATAAAAATCATATCTGGCCTAGAAAATTTAAAAATAAAACAAGATAACTAAAAGTGAATACAGATTTACATTATAACGAAAATTAAAAAAATAAATAGAAAAAGTCAATACATAAATAAATGTTGTATAAAAATTGTAGATATAGAACAGAAAAAAAACGAAAAACGAAAAAAGAAAAATAAAAAATAAAAAATTATCAATACAAAAATTAAAACACTATCATAGGAATACTATAAATTTAAGCTAATGTTTTAGGTTTGACATACTAAAATATATAATGAGACATCCGTACAATTGAAGAGCGTCAGTTATACGTAAAATTGTGTTTAGGTAAATTTTATGATAATAACTACTTTTAATAGTTATAACAAGTGTCAGAACAGAAATAAAAATTACTTCTTGAATCACTCCTCCCATTATTTTTTGTATATGGAACCATTTTTGTAACAGCCTTCATAGTTCTAGGAAGGTATAGAACAGTATAGTTTACTATAATAATAATTTAAATGTGCAGTACTAAGTGACAGAGGTTTGCCACACTGTCACTAACTTTTATAGACAGAAATTAAAATCCAACCAGAAGAAATCGATACAGTTATTTCTGCACTAAAAATTATTGCCTTATCAAAATATAGTTTTCTTATTTTTTTGATATTGTATGTAAAAATATCCCATTATGCTTTTACGTAAATTTCTACCACCTAATCATTGCAATAATACCGCGTTAAAAATGACAGCTATGCGTGAAAATATCTACAAATATTGTGAGAAAATGATTCTCAACTGCATGATACAGTACTAGGTTTTTCTCGTTAATGGATAAAACTTAATTTTTTTTTTCATTAACTGATATTTACAACTGTACAAAATAATATACATTAAGTAAATGTGTTGATAGTGAATGACTTGTGAAGAACTACTCAATAGTAGCACTTCAATAAAAATTTACACTAAAAGGTCTCTAGGCCATCTTCTTTTCAGACGCCTCGGAGGATTATCAGGAATGGAGTGGGAAGCAAGTTGGGAGACTAGTGGATTGGAGTGGTTATGGAGCTTACCATGGAAGAATACGTATCTGGTTTCGGCTAAATCAGCAACATATGGAACATTAAGGTCATTATGGATAAGCTTATTGGTACAAAGTAAGGAGCAATTAGGATTTTTCGAAGGATTTTGGATTGTAAGGATTGAATACGAGATGAATTTGATGGTTTAGTAGAGCCCCAAAGGTCAACTCCGTACGTCCAAATAGGTCTAATAACAGCCATGTAAATAAGTCTTTTGTGATGAATTGGGAGGTTTGATCGTTTGTCTAGTAAATGTTGAAGTAGTCTATAGCGACGAGCAGTTTCTTGTCGTTTTAGTCTTGTATACATGATTTAAAATAATAAAATTATGAATTAGGTCAATTCAGATTCGATTACAAGAATATATCCTTGTCGACGCCATTGATTCTTTGAGTGTTCTTCCCCAGCGTAACATCTTATTATTGAATTTCGTAATGATGTGTGTTTTTTTCAATCGTTTCTATCCGTACTTTTTTTTCCACGATAACCTAACACACCCAAACCGGCACGTGTTCTAATCAGAAGCTGTGGCTTACTTCCAGGCCACTGGCATAAGAAGTGGGAATCAGCATATGTTGTACCTAATGAGCTTTATCCCGCAGTACGGTAGTTTGCGGCTTCAAAACTGTTTTTGGAAATTGGTTAAATGCGACCTGCTGCGGTTGACCAGTTGGGAAGCGAGGCGGGGGCCACCTGTCACACGGACATTTCTGGCGGAAACCGGTTTAAGCTAAAAAATTAGCTAGCTCCGCTAACGTAGTCCTTTCTGATGCGACCAGCAATCATCGCAGTCGAAATCATAGTCTTTGGCCATTTTTCACTATTGCGATTCCCGTCTCAAAGATAATTGCTTTGGCCCATTCATTCGCGGAAGGTATCCTCTGTCTTCGCAGATCCGCTCTTCGTGGACATCATAGAGTGTGGAATCGTACATGATATGGTTTCCGCTGCAGAAAAATTTCAACCTCAAAGCCCAGTGGAGACTTAGGTTCGACGTACTGTAATAACAAACCGATCTCGGACGCCACGTTAATTTTTTAAAAGAAAAACTGCGAAAACTTAATCAGATAATAAAATAAACAAGTTGCCAATCAGCGTTCACTTTCCACTCTCAATAACACAAAATTCGTTTTTCATAACAATTTTACTCTTTAATCAAACACCTTTTTATTGATTTTTTTATTTTAGATTATATCGCCCACCTGCAATAGTAAATCAAAAAAAAATATTTTTTGAGATAAGTGGGTTTAAAGATTCCAATACTGAGGAAAATGCATAGGAAATGCTTTAGTTCGCTTAAACGGTATAAGTTAATGTCGTTTAAACAAATAAAAGCATTTTCTATACATTTTCCTTAGCAATGAAAACTTTAAACCCACTTATCTCGAAAAGTGACTTTTTGAGTTATGCCACTATTGCTGCCCATGAGCGATATGTAACAATAATTATTAATCGAATTTAGAACAATAAATTGATAAATAATAATAAAAAGGTCTATACAATTGAAAAAAAAAAACAAAAAAAAACTTTGCCGTTCTTGAAGTTATCTTGTCATGAAGTGACTCCTTCCAGATTCTAATTTTATTGTATTTATTTAATTTCACATACTTCAGGACCCTAGTCCCATCTTCAGGCTTGTCATTAGCTGTGGTTATTTGTACATTGTCTTATCATATAAGTCCATACTAACAGCAAATTCATTGATATTATCTTTGCAAATGTCATAATATTTATCAAAACGCTAGCAGCGATGTGTTAAAATAAATGTTTTAATGTTTTTGGATTGTGAAATAAACAAATATCGAGACCACAATCTTTGCACGACTTTTACAATTTATTTAACCTATTTTTTTATTATTATTTATTTATTTTTTTTTTGTTGGCTTGCAAGAATCAAGATTTTACGGAATCACTACATTATTTACTTTGAAAAATAGAATAAAATTTTGATAAAATCATTTGAAGCATTTGGTTCGTTTACGAAGGTTTTTTTTTTTTTTTTTTTTTTTTTTTTTTTTTTCCAGCAACCCGAAGACATCAGGTCAAATCCACGCCATCAGCAATGCTTATCAGCAAAGTCGTTAACTATCACGGCGCTTATTACGTTGTTGGCAACTGTTGGTTTTTAGACAGGTTCGGAGGTGGGAAATGGACAAGATCATTCATTGTAGCCATTATTCGAGAATGCAAACCTTGACGCCCGGGGCTGAAGGTGTAATTATAGCATCCTTATCTGATCCCTCAATATACGTCGTGTTCCTTTTTAAACAAACATTCACTCCCACCCGAGCTGCTAACTCGTGTGAGGTAAGTGCTGAGTGCCTCGGATTAACGAGGTTAATAATGACTATAATAAAATTTAAAAATAAAAAATGAACAAATTAAGTGAAGGGCGCAGAGAAGTGTTTAGATAACGAATTTGCATATATATTTTGACGGACATGTTGGAATTTGAATTGTTTGGTCTTCATCTTATTTAGCCCATTATTGTATACACAATTAATTCTCTACGATTCAAAGTATGAAGGACCTACGTACAACATTGTACTCTCGATAGATCGAAATATTAACGTTATGAATTAAATTATGTATAAAAATCATAAAATAAGAAATATATGAAAGACTAACAGTTCTACTATGTGTGAACAATAATTAAGCGTTGAAAAAAAGAAAAAAGATTTGTCATAGCATCGAAGGCCATTTCTACGTCCTTCTGTCACCTCTTCCGACTTCTTAAATGGTTCTTCTTGTATATTTCATTCGTGGACACATGATGACTCTTATGAGGAAATGCTTGATAGAAACTTCGTATCATGAAAATAATGTGAGATAACTTCCAATTATGGCGAGTCGAGGACTCACTGTTTTCTGATTTGTCATCGTATTACCGAGTGTACCAAAATGTACTATTTCCTGTGAAAAATCTAGAAGTTCATATTATTTAGTTTGAGTATAATTTTATATACTATAAAACATATACATCAGAACGCGACATAAACATCTTTTCAGACTACACAGAAAACTATCAGGAATCTAGTTGAGAAACAAGCGTATATGGAGCTTATTTTAAAACTTTATGCAATAAAGCATTCTTAAAATATTTCTACCAATATGCAAATACTATTCCATAAACAAATATATTTTTTATAATTTATTTATTGAAATTTTCAACTATACAAAGAATACATCTAGGGATTTTGTTATATTTAGAACATAATGAAGTGACAAAAACGTGTAAGAAACTACCTGTTAATATTGCTTCAATTTTTTTTTTTTTTTAACATTTATTTTTTTGCCAATCATATATTTTATTGAAATAAGTGTACAATCTGCCTCAGTAAAGGGCAATAAATAGGTACAGAGATAAATGTATTCATTCATACCATGAACATTTATTTATAGAAAGTATTACAATCTGCCTCAATGTGGGCAATAAGTAACATGGATGGCTTAATGGATGGATCCATTCACACTATATGTACAATATGAAACAAAAACAAAGAAAGTGAACAATAAAATTAAATAATAAACAAAAATAAGTAAAGAATCTCATAATATGTATTACAATAAAAATTAAATAAACTAAGTACCTCAAACTATACAATACATAAGGTGAAAAAAATAATCATAATAATAAAAAATAAATAAAATTACTTCAATTAGAGTTCTATATTAGAAGGTCCCGGGGCCATCATCTTTTCAGAAGTCACGGAGAAATATCGGGAACTGAAGGAAGCAATTTGAGTTACGAGTGGGTTTAGGTGGAATATACTTTATACTTTGTTATTAATATATGATTATATATATAACATATATACATGTTAAATATATAATATACATATTATTAGCTAGACTTTTTTTTATATGTACTAGTGCTAATAAAAAGAAAAGATATAAAAAACCGAAATAACAGATATAAAGTACCGTATTCGTATAATTCAACTTTTAAAAAATAATACAAATACAAGATTTAAGGAGAAAGATGTACGAATAATATGCACAAGATAATATATGTCTGTGGCATTTGTGAATAGTATGTTAAATGTATATTAATAAAATCGTAGATGGAAAAAACGAAGTTTTTTTTTAACAATGATTCACAAATGAATATTCAACTATGTATTAGTCACTTAACAAAGTCAATTAGACACAGATAAAGGGTAAAAAATAGCTTCAAAAATACACAAGTGCCAGAAATATAATGAATAGGGAAAAAACCGAACAAAATATTTGATTAGTAATTTTAAATCAAAGTACGATTGATAGCCAACCTGCACAACTCAACCAAGGTGGAAGCTGTTGAAAGACATTACACAAGGTCAAACCAGGTAGTCGTAAAACGTTGTTTCAAGGAATCAAGGCATAAAAAGACTAAATAATGTTTGTTTAAAAGAAAAAACAAACAAAAAACAACTGAGAAGCCGATCATAAATTCAAATAAAATTGGAGTTTCGCACCTGGAGCCAGGCTTCAATTATCTCTAACTTTTGAATATTTTATCAATTAGTCGGTTCCCAGTTACCGTGTGGTCCGTTCCGACCTTAAAAGATTACGGGCAGGACAATTTAACGGGCGACATTCTTCCAGCCGACTGGAACAACAAACCCGTCTTATGTAAATGGATCTGGAGCTGGAAGTTCTACTCAAACATAGATCCTGCCACCTGCCACTGATTGCCGAGACAAGGAAAAATCACATGTAATCCGTAGAAGTAACAGATAGTCGAACTGCTTTAGATAGTACATGGTTTCAATACTTGTTATAAAATATTCTTAAATCTTATTTTAGTTATTTAAACATAAAATAAAGTTTCAACAAATGTGGAGATAATCGTTCAACACAGAAAATCACATGGAATCCAGGGAAGTAACAGATTGATAGTGAAACTGCTTTGGATAGTGCTAGGTTCAGTACATGCTTTAAATCATTCAATTTATTTACAATTTTGTTCAAATAAGCTTTGATAATTTATTTTAGTTATTATAACACAAACCATAGTTTCTATGAAGGCAAGACAATCGTTAAACATGGAAAACACATGAAATCTTTGTATGAAACAGATAGATGGTGGAACAGCTTTTTATAGTGCGTTTCAGTTATAAATCGTACAATTTATTTAACTACTAATTCAAAAAAGTTTTGATTATTTTTTTTAGTTATTTTAACATAAACCTAGGTGACTACAAAGGTTGAAAAAATCGTTTAAATCAAGTGTCTTATTTTCTATTAAATGTGTGTTCATTTTCTTTTATCTTTTTGTATCTATTCATTAAATTTACAACTGTACACTTAAAAATAAAAATGCATTTATTAAATGTGAAGATAATGTTTTTAATGACATGTCAATAGCATTTAAGCAACTATCCACTGGTAGCACTTATAGAAGTTACTAGGTTCCGAGGCCATCTTTTCAGAGGTTTCAAAGGGTGATCTGGAATAGAATAGAAAGCAATTTTAGGTACTAGTGGATTTGAATGGTGGCAGGTTTCTTTAAAACGCTAGGGATCTGGTTTTGGCTTAATAATCGACATATGGTACATTATGTTCTTCATGGATAAGTTTGTTTGTGACAATGGAAGGAGCAGTGATGAGTTTTCGAAGGATTTTAAGGACTTACTACCAGACGAATTGGATGGATTAGTGAAGCCCCAAAGCTCAACTCCGTATGTCCAAATAGGTCTAATTACTATCGTGTAAATGAGTCTCTTGTAATGAATAGGAAGTTTTAACGTGTGTCGAATAAATGTAGTAGTCTGGTAGCTCACCCCCTTGAAATTATAATCATTACGAAATTAAATATTGCATACGAACGACTCGCCATATACAAAAAAGAGGCTAAACAATTCTAATAGTATCCATACATTGGAATAATTTGTTAATGACGTCTCAGTTATAACATGCACGTAAACATTCCACAGAAAACAGTGAGCGTAACTTTATAATCATGTATATATTTTCCTGACATTTTAATTGTTAATGAATTAAGAAAAATAGCCTTGTTTGTGAAAAAAGCCTTTATTAATGATTAGAAATTTGACATCATAAGACAGTTGAAGAACCCACTTTCTTGGAAACATTCCTTAGTTCATGTCACAACGTTTCATACGTTTAAAGCTCTGTCAGACTTTCTAGCAATGGCTAGTTACAATAAAAGTTGTAGAGATGTATGGTTTCTAACCATGTCAGTGAAAGGAACATGATCTATGCTCAAGACCACGTGCGGTAAAACATCAACCATGAACACCAGTCACATGGTTCAGTGCTTTGCCTCATTTGATTTTCATATTATTTAAAATGTAAAAAATTATTACTCAAATAGCATAGTTTTAATGTAAAGCGAATTTAAATTATTGAAAATGTACAATCTTTATAATTTCTTCTGTTTATTTTCATTTTATTGTATTTGTTATTTAATGAAATTCAAAACTGCTTTTAAACAATATTTTTAACAATTTATAAAAACAGGGATCGATTTTAATCTAATCTCCTTTAAGAGTCCGTAAGCTCCAGTCGAAATTATGTCAGAAGAAACTCGTATTCGGTCGATTTTGATCCATGGAAATGATCTTAAAAGTTAGTTGCATTAAAATATGTAACGTATTTTGGAGCGGAAGGAACACTTACGACTCAAATTTGAAGCTTGCGACGAGCATTTGAAAACAAGGCTAGTTGGGAAAAAATATTCTTAATAATTCCAAATAATATTTCTAGTTAAATCCGCGTATAAGTTTTACAGACGCACCTTCACTTCTTAAAGTTGTTTAAAATTTTATTATTAATACTTCAAAAAAAGTTCTGTAATTGAAGATCCTTAGGCCATCTTCTTTTTAAATGCCTTGGAGGGTTATCTGGTATCGAATGGGAAGCAATTTGGGAGGCTAGGGGATTGGAGTGGGAATGAAGTTTATCATAAGATAGGTATATGGTTGGGGTTAAATCAGCAACGTATGGAACATTAAGATCTTTATCGATAAGTTTATTGGTGACAAAGTAAGGGTTTTCGAAGGATTTTGGATTGTAAGGATAGGATACTAGATGAAATGGATGGTTTGGAGGAGTCCACAAGGCTCAACTCCGTATATCCAAATAGATCTAATTACTGTCATGTAAATGAGTCTCTTGTAGTTAAATAGTTAAAGGTTTGAACGTTTGTCTAGTAAATATTGATGTTCAAACGATGTTCGGTTTAGTCTGGTAGCTGATTTACTTAAAATTATAATTTATGCTACACATTGATAATTTTTCTCAATTTTATCAATCTACCAAAGGTGTTACATAAAAAAAAAGAAAGAAAAAAAAATGGCTCGCGGAATATATATATATCACCAATATTGATAATGATTGGTGAGTCTTTTTCGATTAATTTGAAGATTGAACGTTCATCTATTATATGTTGAAATAGTCAAAAACGATGAAAAACTTAATGTTAAATGTGTTTATTTTACGATTAAATTTATAATTGTTTATTCTTATGCAATTTCATTTGACAAAAACTGCAGAATTTTTTTTTTTTTATTAATTCCAAGCTTTGAACGTTCTTCTAGTAATTAGAATTGATAAATTAATTGCCACTTCTATTGTAGTTATTTTATTAGAAAACTAGTTTCGAATGCTAAACATTCATCTTCAGTTCTGAGATACTTATTTCCTTTAGTAGACGTTAAAGTCAAAAACGATTAGAAACTTATTGTTAAATGTGTTTAAGATAAATTTTGTTTTTTTAATTTTTATTTATTTCCATTTTAAAAATTACAGAACTTTTTGAATTAGCTAGGTTTATATAAACTTTACAATTAAATTGTGATAAATTTAAAGCATTGAATGTTCCTCTAGTATATGTTAAAACAGTCTAAAAAGATGAGTAACTAAATGTTGAATGCGTTTATTTTATGCTAAATTTTACAATTGTTTATTCTTAAGTAATTTAATTTTTTGAAACTACAGATCATTTTGAAATGGCTTGCTCTATCTAAATTTTGCAGATGACTAGAGATACGAACAATGAATTTCTACTTTTACCGGAATCGAACAACAGAAAAATGTTTTTGATCAGATACCGAAATAAGTCGACGGGCATTTCCGTCTGCCGAGTGAATAACACGAGCAGGTGGCTGGTATCGGTAGCCGAACTGTGACCTTCCAGGGTTCCAGCTAATATATTGCTGGAAAACGTCTTGGTTAAGTCATTTGTTCACTGGAGTTGGGACAAGTTAGTTTAATTTGGAGGATGCCCGTGATAAAGTAGCGACATCTGGCAACCCCTATCCTTCCCCCCCCCCTAAACCACCCCGCGTTTACTTCCCCAACTATCTCGAATGGCATCCGAAAGTGATCTGGATCCTTCAAACATAATTGAATAGTCGCATTTTTCAGAGTAATAAGCTGACTAAATGTTGACAGAAACAAAAGAAACAAAAAAAAACAAAAAGAAAACTAAAAGAACCTTCCTACAATGACTTTTGATAACTTACTAAAATCCTAGTTCAGTACCTTGCGATTCAAACGATGATATTTAACAAACATTTGTTTATTTATGTGCAATGAAAAAAATAAAATAATAATAATTAATCAAGAAGTCGAAACTCACTCAAAGCAAAGCATCAAGAAAGGCTTTTTCTTCGTTTTCGACTGATCCAACAATTTCTAGACAAGCGGTCGAAGTTCCCAATAAATTACAAAAGACTTATTTGCATGGCAGTAATTAGACCCATTTGGACATACGGAGTAGATCTTTGGGGCTCAACTAAACCTTTCAATTCTTCTTGTATCTAATACATACAATCCAAATTCCTTGGCTGATTTAGCCCACACCAGATACATATCCTTTTGCATAGGAAGCTCCATAACCACTCCATTCCTACTCGAATCCACTTGTCTCACACTCTATTCCTCATAATCCTCTGAGGCGTCTGTAAAGAAGGTGGAAGATCTCTTCCAATGTAGAACTATTAGAAGTGCTATTAGTGAACAGTTACATATTATTGACACGTCATTGTAATCATTTACCTCAAATTTCCTTGTTGAATATAATTTATACAGATGTAAATTTCAATAAATAGTTTTAAAAAAAAAAGACGGTTGAAATGATATACAACGTACTAATGTTCAGTAACAATGTGGTTTTAAACATGAATAAATTGATGTTCATATTTTTTATATTAATAAAAAAATAAACATCTATTTATTATTTATATAATTGGATCATAACTTCGTTTGAAATAACTATTGAACTTCTTATTTTATTTCTTTTGGTTTTACTTCGCAGTTAATAGTTATTAGTCATGCTTTTATATCGCTCATTGGGTTTTCCAAGGAAATGTAGCTTTAAAAATTAAAAATTAATTTTTTCGTTTCTATCAACTTTCAACGCCCAATATCTGTACCATAGTTCCATAATTTACACTGGTTTTGGCATCAGTAATAGCTTTCAATAAGTTCTGTAATCATAACAATTATTAGGTTCTGTTATTATAACTAGAATTATGGATTCGTAGAACACAACTACCGTGCAACCGAACTACTAGTACTGTATAGTTTGATTTCAAAATAATTCCAGAAACTGGGATATGAGCATTCCAAGCAGTAGATGCCATATACTCTGCAGGTCAATAGTTTAGGTACAAAATTAAAAAAATAAACATTATTGTAAAAAAACTCTTTATTTATATAATTCTTGCATCATTTGACACATACAATATTGTTATATATAATATGTATATATAGGTTTATACATTGCAGTTCAAAAGGTATAGTGCAGAGGTAAAATTTTGATATGATGATTTACAAAATTTACCATACTGTACAAGTAATAAACATAATTTTTTTTACATCAAAATAAATATTCATCGCACAAAAAAAAAAAATGAAGTGAGTGAGGAATCATTGCATTTGGAGATGACAGAAATTACCGATTAATAAAGGACTTTTCAAAGGAAGTAACTAAATGATTTCATAAATATACGATTTTTTTTTTTTGAATTTAAAAGAATTGGAATGGAAAAGTACCAAGGAATTATTGTCTTTAAAAACTTGAATTAAAATCCAGTTCAACCCGGAATATAAGCTTGTCATGTGAGAAGTATTGTTATGAATTATGCATTAACAAAAATAAAAAGGATATCCTGTTTTTAATTAAGTATCATTTTTCATTTTGTCTATAAAACTGTTTATATTCATAAATATGGCAATTTGCCTCCCTTGGTCGAAATAAGTTATACGGTTGATAAACATAAATTTATACCACGCTGCTAATTAAATTAAATATTAGAGATTTATCTGAAGGAAATTTTAAATTTTTTTTTTCGAACTCACCTTAAATTAAGTTGAAATCCCTTTATCGAAAAAATTGGAATATCTCGTGCTAAGCACCAAAACTAAACTTATACTGAACCAATCAGTTGTCCGAACGATTAACTATGCCTTACCCATTTGGATAACAACGTGTGTAATCAGTTATTAGAAACTGCAAAGAATTAAGGATTTATGTACGGGAATCATAAATAACTAAACTCACTATACAAGAATAACATGTATGCATTCTTTGCCAATCAGGACTCTCCACAATAAACAATTTGTTTTGAATCAAACTAAAATATATTTTCAGAAATCTAAACCGTCCGAAAAGCAGTTTTATGAGAAAAATTCACTAAAATATTATGCTCGTAAAATAACAAAACGTCTATTATTAACTTAAAAGTGTTTATTTAAGTTGTTTTATTTTAGTTGTATTTTATTATATATCTGTATATGTATTTTTGGGTGGGGGTATATACTTTTTTGATGTAACATTTTTTTCTTACTGAAAAATGTAAAATTTTGTCAAGCTGTAGCTCTATCGGTGTTGCGAAAATTGAAAATTCGATTTCTAGTTTCTGATTGAAAATTTAATAGAGAACATTTTTTGTAAAATAACATTTGTCGCTAGAACCTCCTGTTTAGGAGGTATATTGGTTTTAATGAGAAAAAGTCATGTTATAAAACCCTTCCGTTCTCGCTGATTAGTTAATTTTGAAAAATGATTAATTAATAATTTAATTTAATTATTAATTGAAGTGATTTCATTATTTTAATTCTAAAATAGAAATTCAGAAAAGCAGTAGATAAGATAGACATATACTTGATCTATTGTTTTTTCCCAGTCAGGGAGAAATTGTTAGTTTTTGTGTAGGTTTTTATTATTCCCACTTCTCAGAATTAGTGCAACATGTAAAAACTATTACTGTAGTACCTAACATGTAAATGGACGTTATCCCAGATATATGTTATAAGTTCATTTTGTAATATGTAAACTTGCAAATAAATACATATTTAAACTAAACTAAAAATTAATCTTACAAAATAAGCTTGTAAATATGCAGCTGGTTGTTTTGCGATTTTTAAAGGATTACTGTACTTAAAAATAAAATCCAGCAGAGGTAAGGTTACTTGCACAGTATGAGCACATCTCCAACCTGCGTATAGCAACCTATAGTTTCATTCTTATTATTTATTACAATTTCTAAAAGCTCTTATCTCAACTATGACCTTTTAGAATATATTAGGTTGCAAAAACATGACCTCACTTAGTGTAACTACGTCAACAAGAAGATCCCATAAATAAGGTCCCTATATATGGGTTATTATAAATGAATTTAGGTAATTGTAGGGTGTAATCATGGGGTATCCTATGATCGGTACGGGAGAGGGGGGGGGTAGTAATTTGGCCCGAGTAATAAAAGATAAGCAATTTTCCCTTTATGTGTGGTAAGGGTTGTTTCTTCATCAGGTAACGGGACTGACGTATCTTGTGATTTCCTCTGGGGGTCGCGTGCCCCAGGTCCCGAGCCTAATCCGGCTAACAAGCCGACCGCTCTAATAGCCCCCACCGCTCCAGCCATTGAATTAGACACCAATTTATATAACTATCCGTGTCCACTGTTGGGCCACCTAGCCTAGGAACAATCCTCTTATTGAACTAGGGTCTTGATGTCTCCATCCTGCGATCGACATCCTTCTTCTCTTAGTCCCGCGCTAGCGCTTCTGAACACCGGAAATTATTATTGACTACAAGCGGAAGGGGATATCATTTTTTAAATATATAATTCTTCAACATATAAATCTGTTTAGGGTAAGGGCTTTTTACTCTTAATAAAATCGTCTCCTCCCCCGATGAACACCGGTTAAAAAAAATATAAAACTGATGAACGGGATCCAGGAAAGACTTGGATAATGGACATCTATCTATTTCTTTAAAAAATCTAAAAAAAAACAATAAACTTAATATTAATTCAAGAAACTGCCCGTCCTTACAGACTACTTCAACATTTACTAGACAATTCGAAGCTCCCAAATAATTACAAAAGACTCATATACATAACTGTGATAAGACCTATTTGGACATATGGATTTGAGTATTGGGGCTCCACTAAACCAATTCGTCTCGTATCCAATCCTTATAATCCAAAATCCTTCGAAAAATCTTCAAAGCTCCTTATTAAGTCACTAACGAAATTATCCATAAAGATCTTAATGTTCCATATGTTGCTGATTTAGCCCACACCAGATACCTATCCTTTCATAGTAAGCTCCTTAACTACTCAAATCGACCAGTTTCACTACCTCCTTCCTTTACAGGAAGTTACAGAAACCTTAGTTAGTTACAGTCCATTCCTGATAATCCTCCTAAGTCTGAAAAGAAGATGGCCTAGAGACCGAGTGTAGAATTTTTATTGAAGCACTACTTATGATTACTTCTTATCAAGTTTTAACTTGTTATTTTAATCGTTATCAACACATTTACTTGATGTATATATTTTGTACGGTTGTAAATTTTAATAAATGGATATAAAAAAAAAAAAAAGGAAAAAAAAACCTGGAATGAAACGACACAATATAAAATAAATTTACAAGTTAAAAAAAGTGAAAATATATTACAATTTATTGATCTATTACCGCTAATTGTAATAAAGTTGAAGTTAAAAAGAGAATGTTCGAGCCTTAACTTAAACTACTCGAACCATTATGAACTTATTTTTAGTTTCTTATGACAACACACTTATAACTATTTAAAAAAAAAAACTATTAATTAATTAACTTAAATAATTTCACTCCTCTTAACTGGCAATGAAAAACAAAAATAAATGAAAAAGCGTTTCCAACATTCTAAGTTTATGTCAAGAGTACCGATGATGTTAGCAGATTTTAAACAATACCTCCATGGTATTTTCCAACTAAGTTTGAAACTTCTTCCTATTCCATCTTGAAGTATTGTCACTGAAAACCTGTATAAATCCACCTTAACTCGGAATAGCAGAATTGTGTGAATGCTGTTGATATGAATTATATATGAAAAAAAAATATAAAGATATTCTCACATAAGTACAGAATATACTCCTTATATAAATTTACTACTTCCACTACATGTTTCGGAAAATAACAAACCACAATTAAACAAAAACCACGGTGCTTTTTATTATTAGCAATATGCTAAACCACAGAAATTAGGTAAATAGTTTAACAGGTATGTTAAATAATTACATGTTTTTTAGTAATATTTCAGTTTTAAATATTTATCTAATATTGATAGAATATATTTAAGTGAGTTATCTTAAACTATGAAGTTACTTAGAATAAAATATACTATAGTAGTTTTAGTCTATTTTCAATTTAATTATTTCTTATTGCATGAGATAATAAGGTAGGCTATTTAGGTAAAAATCGAAATAATACAACCAAGTTTAATAACGTAATAATTAAAACAAATTTGGAATTGGAATTGATGAATTATTTGCTTCAAATAACAATTTTTTTTAAGGGTAGTATTGAATGTTAAACATCCATCATTTATAATAGTATGCAAAACGTTTCAAAACAGCGTAAAAATGCAAGACAAGAAATCAAACATGTTGATACCTACCTAAATGAAAAGGGCTTCAAAAGATTTCAGGACCAAGAGAGGACTAAGGTTAAAGTGACGAAAGGGTCAGGTAGATGGGTTGTATAGGTTTTCCTATTACTGGTTGGTCCTCTTTGTTTCTACTGGAAACAAATTTAAATTAGATCTATTGGGAATATTTATTTACTTGTTTCCAATATCTTTTTGGGTTTTACATTTGTGAATAAAAGAGGAGTTATGCCATTCAAATTGAATAATTAATTAATTTATTGTCTTCAGAATTTGACTTTATAAAAACCGCTATTGAGTTCGTTCTTTTTGGCCTGATTATTTTGACATTTGCCTCCTAACCGATAATCAGTAAGAATGATACAACGCTAAACCTCTCCAAGATATTTCGGGTTCAACAAGCAAATGAGGATCCCTCCTGATTCATGGTGTACAGTGGAAAGGAAGCCGGTTGAATCTAAAGCTAAAAGGGAGCATTAACGATACAAGGGATACGAAAGCAGTAGGAGATGAATTTAGAGTAACCCAATCCTCGATTCTTTATTCGTTTTGGTTTGCTATCAATGAAGGGGGGTAAACATCTCATTAGGGGATCCTATGTTTGCCTCTCCTGTTTGCTCCTAACCCCTCACGTATCTCCTTCACCAACAGCCGCTTTATTTGATCCACAAATCGTTTACCTTATTTAATTGTAGGCCTTCCTTCCCCCCTCCTTTTTTTCTCCCTCCCGCGTTCTCTTACCTTCCGATTCATTAATGTTGATACCTTGAAGGAGCGGTTTCATCTTATTATAGCTAGGGATCTGTATAGATACACGACATATCAAAAATATCGATATTTATCTTTGACCGTCCGATTTAAATCGATATTTTAAAATATTTGAATGTCTCTGCAAAAAGGGCTCCAGTCTATTCTTTTCATAAAATGACTTAGTGATCCCACCTTCACACGCTATAAAGACTTCAGTCCATGAAAGAAGTCATTTCAAGCAATGCATTGGACTGAAGTATTTTTTGCACTTAAAGTAGTATTTATAGTAATATTTTTTGCCCTTAGTAAATTTATGAGGTCTCGTGCAGTGTCTCGATCTGCCAAAATTGCTATCTACAAAACTGTTATATGGCCAGTTCTCAAGAGAATGAGAGGTTGCTGAGGATTTGGGAAATAAAGTTCCTCAGAAAAATCTTCGGTCCGGTGAATAACAACGGGAATAAATAATCAGAACCAACCTGGAACTGGAACAATTGTTCGGTGAACCCAACATCATTTCTACAGTCAAAGTAGGCAGATTAAGGGACTCGGTCATGTAAAAAAGATGACGGGAGATAGAGTTCCAAAGATGATGAACGGCAGGCCGGGAGGAAAAAGATTGTGAGACCAAGGATGAGGTGGCTGGACAAGGTCCAGGATGATCTCCGAAGACTGGGAGTTGGAGGAGGAAGGCGGAAGATAGACAGGAATGGCTGTCGGTACTTTGTGAAGCCAAGGTTACAAAATTGAGCTTTGGGGCTCTACTAAACTATACAATTCATCCCGTATCCAATCCTTAAAATCCTTCGAAAAATACTCAATGCTCCTTACTTTGTTACCAATAAACTTATCCATAAAGATCTTAATGTTCCATATGTTACTGATTTAGCCCAAACCAGATACCAATCCTTTCATAGTAAGCTCCATAACCACTCAAATCCACTAGTTTCTCAACTTTCTTCCCTCTCAATTCCCGATAATCCTCCGAGGCGTCTGAAAAGAAGATGGCCCATAGATGTTCTTGTGTAGATTTTTATTGGAGTGCTACTGATGAGTAGTTCTTTTCAAGTTTTACCATGTTATTGTAAGCGTTTTTAACACGTTTACTTAATGTATATTGTACAGTTGTAAACTACAATAAACTGTAAACAAAAATAAAATAAAAATATACAGTAAGTAAATGTGCGGTAAAATTATTACAATTACATGCCAATAACTTGTGAAAAAGTGCTCGTTAGTAGTATGCCAATAACTCTCCTACATTATACAGTCCCTAAGCCATCTTCTTTTTGGCCATGGATGAAATTCAACTATTGCCGGTGAGGAAACAGGAGGTTCTTTGATATGGGTTTTACAAAAACGCTATTGTAGATTAATTAATCAATTTAAAAAAAAATGAAATGTCTTATTGATTATTTTTTTTAAAATTTTTATTTATTTTTTTTTTTTTTGCAATACTGTACAGCAAATTTAACGAGCTTCGATATGGACACTGTCCGTTTTATTTTCAAACCCTACGGCCCCATTTGAAAAAGTACATAATTTATTTACATAAGCCCTTCTGGTTGATTGACCGTATTAAGTGGAATTGGACGCTAAACAAGAGTCTCGCGTGATCCGCTTGTAATTACCAGCATACATGTTAAATGAACGATTAATTTTTTATCTCCCGTTTTAAACTTTTACCGTTGCCCGGCCGTACAACAATTCGTCGTACAGAGCTGACGCTGGGAATCAACAATTCTTTGTAGACTGCCGACAAAGAGATAGAATCAGGCAGTTGTTCTGAATCTGTATAAGTCAGGTACTTGCAATCGCAGAGTTTTTCCTTAATACATACTAACTACATGAAGGGATTCTCAACAGCTGAACTTATGATGGCTGTGTTAATAATATTTCAAGGTAGTCGACTATAAATAATTCGAAACCTATATTAAAATATAAAAAATACCTGTACCACTAGTCATGTCATGAAGGGTCTTGATTTCAGTACTCTGGCAAAGATTGAGAAAGAAGAAGATTTGGTTGAAATCATGCTCAACCACCACATTTTTTTCCCCAATTAACGGTAACCATTTAGAGGCTGGGTCCCCCGACTGTATATAATTATATATAGCTAACTATATAATTATCCACATGTTTCTTTACTTTAAATATTGTTAAAAAACCGTTCTTTCAATATTGAATAATATTATTTTTCTTATTTATTTTCCAATTTTTTTTATACTTCAACATTGAATACGTCTTTTTTCTGGGTGTCTATACTTTTTGCAACTTTTTTACATTAATTTTGAAAAGCTCCGTTGGAGTTTCTCGGACCGAAAATTTTATGATAGTTCAGCAATTTAATAGAGAATAGTTTTTGTTATATAACATTTATCACTAGGACTTTCCGTTCAAGAGTTATGTTGCATTGAATGAAAAAAAAAAGTCACGTATGAAACATCTGTTTTTTCCCAACTTTGCATTTTTCAAAAAATCATTCATTTTTTATTTAATTTAATAATTTATTTACATAATTTGATGATATCATTTTGGAGTTTTATCGGTTTGAATGAAAAAAAGTTACGTTTTTCTACATTTGACGCACTCTAGCTCTCTGTTGGTGTTTCTCGGATAGAAAATTTGACGACAGTTCCCGATTAATAGTTTAATAGAAAATATTTTTTGTCATATAACATTTGTCGCTAGGACCTATCGCTTGGGAGCTATATTGATTTGAAAGAAAAAAGTCATCTATGAAACCGCTACTTTCTCTCAACTTTATTTCAAATAATGATTAATTTTTAATTTAATTTAGCTATTAATTTAAGTAATTTGATTTTTTAAATTCTAAAATGTAAATTGGGAATACCAGTAAATTGTAGATAGAATTATCCGTGATTTGTTGTTTTTTCTCCAGTCAGGGAGAAATTGTGTTGTCTTTTTAATATATTGTATAGTTATAGGCAGTTTACTTATTTTATTTTTCTCCTTTATTTAATTTTTTTTTTACACTTTCATTGTACATATGGTATAATTGGATTCATTGACATCCGTTGCCCTTGTGAGAGGCAGCTTGTAATATGTATTCAATAAAAAATATATATATATTCGTAGAACCGCATAGATTTATTTACATTTTTCAATGTATTTCTCTTTAAATATTTGACAAACTTCAGTCTTATTTCTTTAACACCATCTATTGGTTTAGTATTTTTTTAGTAGTTTTCACATATACACCTGAAATTAGTACATCATTGGAAACCAAAAAAAAAATATCAAAAGGAATTTATCTCTTGTTTGTAATTTTATTTTTGAAAGCAGTAAAAACTTTGTAACTTTGTAAGCGAATTGTAAAAACTGTCCAGAATTCTTATTATTGTGAATCATAACTGTTAATGTTTTATATAATAAAACTCATAGTATTTTATTTTAACGATTAGCGGTCTGTTTTATTTCATGAAGTTATGAAACGATTGCCCGAATCGTCGCCTGTGGTCTCATTCATTCCAATAATATGCAGCGTCACAGGGATCCTGGGATATGCAAATCAGCCTAAAACCAGTTGACAAATAAAGCCTGCAATTAATAAGAATATCAATTATACGGGCCCAATCCTCTTTAACACTGGTCCGATGGTTCGACCTTTCTGCACGAACTCTTGCTGCATCAAATGTTCTCGGTTGGACGAGCAGGATCGCTGATAAACTAGGAATCCTTGGGGAGCGGGAGTGGAAGAACTTGAAGAATAACCTAGAATATTACCCACGTTTTGATTATTTCAAAAAACTTTCCATAGTTTCATATAAAATTATAGCCATTACTATCTAGTGAATTATTCGTAAACCTGTGTGGTACTACAGTCCTTGGATGTCTTCCGTAGAGCTTGATAAGCAAGAAATATATATTAAAGTAATGGTTATACAATGGATGTAACCAAAATCACTGTCAATGAAAAGGTTTTTTACTGCTAAATCTTTAATGAGTTAATCCTCTTACGGAGATTGAATTTTCTTGAAGAAAATTTTTGGTTCCAGCGTCAATCCCCCGCTAAGAAAGAAAAAAAATTGTCTTTTTAATTTTAGGAAACCGATCCGCTTCCTAGGACTCTGGACAAACGTCTTACTTGGATCCACATTCTCGAGTAAAACGACGAGAAACTTTCAAAGTCTCTAATTAATTATAAATTTCTCCTTTACATGACAGTAATTAGACATATTTGGACGTACGGAGTAGAGCTTTGGGGCTCTACTAAACCATCCAATTCATCTCGTATTCGATCCTTACAATCCAAAATCCTTTGAAAAATCCTAAATGCCCCTTACTTAGTCACCAATAAACTTATCCATAAAGACCTTAATGTTCCATATGTTGCTGAGCTAGCACAAACCAGATACCTATCCTTTCATATTAAGCTCCATAACCACTCAAATCCATTAGTTTCTCAACTTGCTTCCAACTCCATTCCCGATAATCCTCCTAGGCGTCTGAAAAGAAGATGGCCTAGAGAACTTCTGGTGTAGAATTTTTATTGAAATGCTACTGATGAGTAGTTCATTTCAAGTTCTAATTTGTTATTGTAATCTTTATCAGTTCATTTACTTGATGTATATATATTTGTACAGTTGTAAATTTCAATAAATTTATATATATATAAAAAAAAAGTAGGAAACAGGGAGAGACATAATTTGGACAAACGCCATATGAGACTAAAACGACACGAAACTTTCAAAGCTTACAATTAATCATAAATGTCTCATTTACTTACTCATTAGACATATTTGGACATATGGAGATGAGCTTTGGGGTTCAACTAAATCTTCAAATTCATCTCATTTACAATCCTTACAATTTCATTCGAAATTACAGTTTTCCTTCGAAAAATCCTGTGCTTACTTTGTCACAAATAAAATTATCTACATAGATTTTAATGTTTCATATATAGCTGAGCCCTGACGATATACTTATCCTTTCATAGTAACTATAATTTTTTTAAAACATCTTTTTAACGCTATATTTTTCTTTAAGATCCAAACCCTCCAACCCTTCTTGTAGACTGCTTTCCCATGTACTTAAAAGCCATCACCACCTGCTGAATGCCCCGTCGCTCATGACAAAAGGAGGACGAACTAAGAGGCTAAGTTTTTTCTCCAGTTCCCGCTGATCCGGGCTTACTCCTTGGGTAATTAGGCAGTTCCCATGAGAGCTGCTCTACCTGCGACTCCCGATAATCCGTTTACGCGTTGTGGTGTTCAAAGTTACACCCTCGCATGGATTATCTCCTTCAGGAGTCCGCTGTGGCGCATCGCAGGACTAAAATCGGGATGACTAGCACCCGTTAAGGCGGAGCATAAAAAGCTTTACCTACTCTCGATCTATCTTAAAAAAAAAAAAAAAAAAAAAAAAAAAGGCGTGTACTTACCACAAAGCAAGAGGACTATCTTGCATTAACAAGATGTCAACTAAGCGATCTGTGACGGATAAATCGCTCAACGGTTCCGAAGCAGTTTATATTGTAGAATTAAAAAAAAAATAATAATAATAATTTTATCGATATTTACTACTGTATGCAATATATACAACAAGTAAACGTACGGTGAAATGAATACAATTAAATGTCAATGATTTGTGGAAGAACTACCCTTTAGTTGCACTCTATTGTCCCTAGGCCATCTTCTTTTCAAACGTCATATTAATCATATTCCAGCTTATGATTAATAAAACAAATAAAATGCTCAAGCGATTGAAATTCAACTGTAATTTTTTTTTTTGTTTTGATAATTACCACTTACATAAAGTTACGTATTATTTTAAAATGAGAGGCGATATACAGTAAATCTGGATTAAATGCAGAAAATTTATCCGATTTGCGGATTATCCGCGGCCTTAGAAGAGGAAGAGCTACAGATATGTTTTTTAGATTTTTTAATTTTTTTTAATTTTTTTTAAACTAAGAAAAATAAGTTAGTTTATTAGGTCTTTAATTAAACCTAATATTTTTTTTTCCGGTTGGCTTACAGACCTTGAAGTTCTTTAGACGCCTCCACAAACGTTTTCCACCTCTGTCTATCTTAAGCCATTAAACTTAATATAATTTCATATATTTATTATAATAAATATATTTTTATTATATTTAAATTAAATCGCACTGGGCGAAAATATAATGAAAATAGTGGACATAAAATGTATTTATTATGGTCACTATATTCTGAAGAAAATCTGAAATTTACTATATTAGATTATATTATTATTATTTTTTTTTTAATGTTCAATAAGTTAAACGAATCTCATTTCATTTAAGTGCTGCCAATGAATAGTTTACGTGTTTTGTCATCTCATTATATTTTTAATTCAGCCTATTACCTAGTTATATTTTATTATATTTGTAAATTTCTATAAATAATTTGCACTTATAAAATATTTTATATACATTCGTTGACATTTTTACAGGTTAAATTGAATAATTAATTATTTTTTTAATAATTTAAAATAATGCCCCCACTAATATAAGTATGGCCCTCAAAAGTAAAAAGACCCCCCTCAGAAACACGCGTTTTAAAAATTAAGAAAATCTCTCTTTTTGAATTAAAAAAAAAAAAAAGGGAAAATGTGAGCCAAAAAATTACCTCATAAGCAGCAGACAGGAAATGGTTCGCTTCTGACGGGAATTTCTCCTGAAAAAAAAAAATCGGGTTTAATTGATGACTTTCGCCCAATTAGACCAATTTAATTATTCAGAACAGAGAACAATTTTTCAACAAATTCCTTTCCTTATGTAGAAGTACAAATTGATGGAGTTTTTAACACTGGGTGAAATTTTTGTGTTTTCTTTGAATTTTTCGACTCTTCCGAAACGGTCCGCCTGAGTGGTTGGATTTTTCTTCATTGAGCTGAAAATAACTCTCTGTTTTGAGATTAAGCCCTGAAATAAATTTAAAGACCTTTGTATAATGTAATTAATCGAAGTTTATAAAACCTCTAACCTTTTCACATAAATATAAACGAAACAAAAGTTAATTATTTCTTACGTTAATTAAAAAACAATAAAATTAACTAATTAAAATATGATTTAATTAAATTAAACTTAATTAATTAAATGAAATTAGCTTGTTTTACTTCCTTTTTTAAAATATCTTTCGTATTAAGATTACGATCGATATTAATACATATTTTAGTCTTAATAATATGGACTCATTTTCCTCAAATTGAATATTTTCTCTATATTTTATGTTTTCAATTTTTTATTCCTTTCTTATTAAATGTTTCTTTTATTTTATTTTTATTTCAAACAGAAATAAATATCTTGAAATTACTCTCGACATTAATAGTCGATTACCTAACCAATGAATGAGGATATCTAGGATATCTATTACTGGATACCAAGGATCATCTGTAATAAGATCTGATTCTATTAATGTCCGGAAAATTATCCGAAGTTTAAAAAATATACGTACAAACCATGTAAACAAATTAAATATAGGATTAATTGGCTTGTTAACACTTTTATTTTTTTTTCTTGTTATGATAACATGGGTGTATGTTATTTCAAAATTTTATTTTATATAGTTAAAAAATACATTAAAAATAAATAAATAAAACACCTTTTGAGATCCATTTTGACCATGTGCCGGTAGAAATTTAGTCGCATTTTTCTCATAATTGTTTCCAATTTTATCATTCCGTATATTTCTTTATTCGATCTCAATCTGTAGCTTTCCTTTAATACTCTTGAATTATTTTTGATATTCTCCTTTCGATCTTCAGTAGCTTTTGTCTTCCATTCTAGGTATGTCTAATCCGTTGTCGAACACGAAGTTTGTTAAACACTTGAATGGTTTAGTGTTTTTTTTTCCTTTGTGTATTTTTTAAGAAGCAGATTTTTAGTCCTGTCTTCTCAGCTATTTCTTTAAATTCATTAATATGTATTGCAGCTTATTTTTCTTTCACATACCGCCAAATCATCTACAAAGACTAGGCATCTGGGTTTGAATTTTTTGTTTTGTTTGGTTCGGTACAATCTCGATAATTCGACACATACGGGGTCAGGAGGGTGCAAAAAAACGGATTACCAAAAATGGCGGATTACAAGATTTGAAGAAAAATTAACTACACAAAATTACAAATTATCGCTTTTTCATCCTACGTAATAAACTGTTATAAAAATAATAAATATTTAAAAATTATTCAGAAGAAAATATAACTTCTGAAAAGTAATAGGAAATTCATAAAATTCATATGTATGTATGAACTAAAAAATTTTTAGGAATATGAATGAAAAAAAAAAAAAAAAAAAAAATTGGTAAACATTTGAATTAATCTCAATACATTACCACATAATCACTTATTAAAAATATTGTTATGTACTTCCTCACAAGAAGAAGTTATTTATATTGACATTTATATGTGTGGCTGAATTGTGTAGTTTTCTATTGTGACGTTTTTTCTACTCTAATGTCACTAGGACCTCCCGTTGAGGAACTATGATGGTTCGAATGAAATAAAGACACGTTTTGCCTACACTTTTTAAAGTGTTGGTGATTTGTTGACAATCTCTGTTGCTGCTGCTTGGATCGAAATTTTGCCGACAGTTTCCTTATCAGACGCAGTATATTATATATAAACATATCCAATTTTTTTTTTAAAACTTTGAATGAATATTCAAAAGCTTTCTACTTTAATCATTATATCGGTGCTGGCAGGGGTAGGTATTGTGATAGGACAGGATACCTGAGGCTGTTGGACTGTTGAAGAGCCGGATCAACGAGATTCCACTAAACTTATTTATAGAGTTTCTTATTTTATTATTATTTTCTTATTTCCTCTTAATAATAATCCACGTTTCTTGTCCCGCGAATCATAATTCATACACCGTTGCCCTAAGGCATTACTGGTATGAGCTTCTGATATCCGAAGTACTGATCTCAAGCTGATCTTTCTTTACGCTTTTGTGCTCAGCCTCTTAAAGGATCCCCACGGCGCGGAGGATATGGGAACAAACAAGTGTCCTGAGCTATCATCTTTTCATACGAGGGTTTAGCAATAAAAAATGCACTCGACCCGTGAGAGGATTAAGAAGGCTACTTGGCCCCTCAAAGGGCAGTTAGGCGCACGAAACCCCAAACAGCTTTCACATGCCTTCGCAAAAATGTTCATAGTCACGATAAAGGAAGCTCATCCAAGCTCATATTTTTTCTAATTATCTCAGTTTTTTTTTTAAGTACTTTACAGCCAATGATATATTAAGCAAAATTACAAAATATTTCATTATCATAACAAGGAATTTAATTTAAACTAAGCCCACATACCAGGTATGCAAGTTTAAAATGTCGTTTATTTCTTAAAATATATACACAGTAATTTAAAAAAAAGTATATATATATTTTATTCAAAGTACTGACCCTCGCTTTCTACACATTTTGTCCATCTCTCGGGCAATATATGGATACCATTCCAAAAGAATGCTTCATCTTTATTTGAAATCCATTCATCGAGCCATTTTCGTACGTTTTCGAAATTGTTGAAGTGTTGCTCCGCCAATGAGTGTCCCATCGATGAGAAGAGGTGATAATCAGAAGGCACCAGGTCAGGTGAATACGGCGGGTGGGGTAGGAGTTCCCAACCAAGCGAAGAAATCGTTTCCTTAGTCAATCTGGCTGAATGTGCAGGAGCGTTATCATGCTGAAGAATGACTTTGGCGTGCCTGTGAGCCCATTCTGGGCTTTGTTTTTCGATCAATGCGTGACTCAAATTGATCATTTGTTGTCGGTAGCGCTCGGTATTGACTGTTTCGCCGGGTCTGATCCCACCACACACACAGCATTGTCTTCTTCCCAAAACGATCCGGTCTTGCACTCGATGTGGATGGTTGTCCTGGCGTTACCCATGATTTTTTTCGTTTGGGATTCTGAAAATAAATCCATTTTTCATCGCCAGTTACAACTCGATGCAAAAAACCCTTTCTTTCGTGGCGTAAAAGCAGAATTTCGCACACAGTTTTTTTTTTTTTTTTTCCATCTGTCGTTCGTCCAATTCATGTGGAACCCATTTTCCAACCTTTTGAATCTTTCCCATAGCTCTCAGGCGATCGGAAATGGCTTGCCTAGTGACATTCAACTGTTCTGCCATCATCTGTTGGGTTTGGGTATTGTCTTCGTCTAATAAAGATTGCAATTCGAAGTCCTCAAACTTTTTTGGTCGATTTTCTCGTTTTTATCAGTAACATCAAAATCACCACGTTTGAAACTTTGAAACCAACGTTCACATGTCCTGACGGTTGGAGCAACATCGCCATAAGTCTCAACAAGAATTCGATGACATTCAGATGCCTTTTTCTTTTGATTAAATAAGAAAATCATGACATGCCGCAAATGCTCTTTATTTGGCTTAAAATTAGACATTTTTAACACCAATGAAAGGTATGATACGTCCACGTAAACGACTTAAAAACAACTGACTTTTGTAAACAAATGACTAACAAACAAAATAGCGTTTAGAGATAAGCAAATCCTTCAATAGGCTAAGAGCGCATTCTATTGGAATTAAAACGACATTTTAAACTTGCATACCTGGTAAGCATATAAAAACGGTTTAAACAACTTTTTTACTTTTTTAACTTTACTATAAGAAAATGGATTGCTCACGCACATACCATTCTTATTTCTCAATAAAACTAAATTGTGCAATATCAGGAACACAGACAATCCATTAGAGACGTATTGAAGGATTTCGGATTGGAGAGATTGGAGAAAGGACTGGATTGTAAAGAAAACAAGAAATTGTATTTCTAGAAAAATTAAGATTTTTGGCTTTATCAAAAAAATGAATACGGTATGTGGTAGTGAATGCTGTTTTTAACAGTAATGGATTGTAGAGGAGGACGTTAAAGATCGACTTTGTACCATTGTTGATTATTTTTCTTTGAATTCAAAAGCAAATTATTTTCTAATGCTCTATACTATCTGTGTTATTCTGGATTTTACGAATTGCTTTTAGCAACAATCTCGACCTGCGGCACAGACTCTGTGAAGTGTACCATACATCACATGATACAATAGATTTTAGACCAACATAACTTATAACCTGTTGTAACATACTACAGCAATATTCTAGCTACATATATATCACCATTCCTCTTTGCGCTCTACTGGTTCTCTGAGGTCTTGAAGTCTTGGGTAGGTCTTTCACAACGTATGACCTTGCAACATCTTTTCCAAGAATTCTTCCTCGATGCCATTTATTGTCCCTCGGGTATTTAATGGATACAATGTCATTAGGGCAAAGTTCTTTGAGCCATTTTGTAACCTGGTCATCAAGTTAATATTTTGGATAAACGTATTAGCTACCTACTGTAGTTTAAAGCGGCCCACACGATTCATCAACACCTGGGAAGGAGACAATTTCAGAGGAAAAACCTAGCAGCTTAGGATGTAGGATAACAAAATCACTTCGTATTTTATAATTGTATAGCTCCTCTCTACTGAATACTGGCCTCAAGATCCTTCATTGCTATTTTATATGTCTTCCAAAATATGGAAACTGAAATAAGTTATATCTTTATGGTTAAGTTATTTTTAGATAATTCTTCTTAAATGGCAGTAGTCTACATTCAGTGATGTGTACACATTTAGAAGGGCTCGGAATATAATTGAAAATATCAAAAGAAAACGAATCACTTCAGTAGTTTCTTTGTTTCCTTCATGATTCGGACCGGCATAATATTACAAAGGCTATGAAATCATAACAATCCATGCTGTTTGACCGATTGAGCGGACAGGGGAACTGGAAAGGAAGACTCCTTATCGACGATTTGGTCTGTCCTGTCCGAGAAAGATTTAATAAGATGTGCCCGGCGAGGGTGGGGTCTTTCGGTCCCATTCGTGTGTGTTTTCGGGGACAGAGGGGGGAGGTGGGGGCGAGCTGGCTTTGATGTCCTCCCAAGGGAAGGCAGGTGTTTTCATGTTATATTCCAGCTCAAAGGGGAAAACCACTGAAGCAAAACGGATAGGGCTCTTCAAGTGGCCCGTCTACGAAAAGGAGAAAAAAAAAATTTGAAAGAGTGTAACACAGAATGTTTTTAGTGACGGGGTTGTATTTTAGTTCTCTATTTTATATTTACTTCAGTGAAAATAAAAATTGTCACTTTTCGGGTATTTCAACTTGAATTGCCATGCTATGTAAGAATATCTAAAACATTTAGGAGGACTTAATTATACAATGTCTATGCACCTTATAATTTGTTTTTATCCATCGTTTCACTGATATTTATGACTGTATAGAATATCTAAATCTAATAAACATACGGAAAAGTGATTACAATAACTTGTTAAGAAACCACTCATTCGTAGCACTTAAAGTATTAGAAGACCAGGATACCATCTTCTGTTCAGACATCTCAGAGGGTTTTCTGGAGTAGAATGGAAAACAAGTTGAGACTACTGGATTTAAGTGGTTTCTTGAGTTAACTGTGAAAGGATAAGCATCTGGTTTGGGCTAAATCAGTAATCTATGTAAGATTAAGATCTTTATGGTTAAAATAATTTGTGACAAATTTTGATGATTTTGGATGGTGAGGATTAGATACGAAAAATAATTGGAAGGTTTATTTGAGCTCCTATGCTCAACTCCCTATGTCCAAATAGGTCTAATCGATGTGTTTTGTAATTTATTAGGAGTTTTGAACGCTTATCCAGTACATGCTAGAGTAGTCGAAAAAGATGACGAAGTTCTTGTCTTTTAAGTCTCACTTATTGATTCCAAGACATTTGTTCAGATGGAGTCCTATGTAGCGGATCTGTTCAACGGGGATGAGTGGAATGATTTTAGAGTTAACTATTTAAATTTATGTCAGCTGAATTAGAAAATGAATACACCGTAGTAATATATAAAGAACATACTTTTTTCTTTTATCATTTATTTATAAATAGTTACAATTGTACAACTTTGTACATGTAGTAAATCTGCTGAATTTCGAATATGACACGGTGAACACTTGTAAAGAAACTATCTGTACAACTGAAATGAAAGTTCTATATATGAAGATACCGATGTCATATATTCAGACAACTCAAGGATCATTGGGGATTGAATAGGAAGCAAACTATTCAAATGAGTTTAGATGGGTATATAGTTTATTATGAAATAATAGGTGTCTGTTTCGTGTCAAAGCAGCAAAATATGGGACATTACGGTCATAATGAATTAGTTTATTTGTGACATGGTAATAAGAATTGGGAATTTCACGTTAGTTTTCAGATTGGAGAGACGCAAGATATGAGAAAGGAGATATTTAATTATTTGAACTAGATTGTTTTCAGTAGTTAACCGTTAGCTGAAATAAACTTCAACGTCTACATTTTACAATATGCAAAAAATATATTTATGATATGCAAAAGGTCGGCCTTTGATCAAAGAAATTTACTTCTAAATGCATTTTATATCAGCTAAGGAACGTACTAATTCAACCGGGGTCACCATTGAGTAAATATTCATCAATGTCTGCAGAGTTGCCTCTAATCTAAAAATACACTGAGAACTAGGATAGGTTTAAATTGTTAACGAGAAGCTTGTATTTCATCATGTTACAGATGATGTAAGAGAATATGTATTTGAACTTGACTGTAGATACCAGACTGAAAAGACAAGAAACTGCTCGTCGTTTCCGACTACTTCAACATTCACTTGAAAAACATTCAAAGCTCCCAATAAATTACAAAAGACTGACATGACAGTAAGTAGACCCATTTGGAAATACGGAGTTTGGGGCTCCGTCCGACCTTCCAATTCTTCGTAAAGAAGCCTTCGTAAAATCCTCAATGCGCCTTATTATATCACTAAAGTTATATATAATGATGTTATTGTTCCATATGTTAATGATTTGGCCCAAACCAGATACCTGAAAACTTCATACCCAATCGAATCTGTTAGCCTCCCAACATGCTTCACACCCGATTCTCGGTAATCCTCTGAGACGTCTGAAAAGAAAATGGCTGAGAGAACTTCTGATGTAGAACTATTGAAGTGCTACTAGTGAGAGTTTTTTTTTTTTAATTTACTGATATGTAATGATATTCCACTAATCCCTGTTGAACAGATCCGCTACCTAGGACTCCACTTGGACAAACGTCTAACTTGGAATGCCACATACAAGAATAAACGACAAGAAACTGCCCGTCGTTACAGACTACTTCAACATTTACTAGACAAACGTTCAAAGCCCCCAATTAATTACAAAAGACTCATTTACATGACTCCGATTAGACCTATTTGGACGTACGGAGTTGAGCTTTGGGGCTTTAGTAAACCATCCAATTCATCTCGTATCCAATCCTTACAATCCAAAATCCTTCGAAAAATCCTCAATGCTCCTTACTTTGTCACCAATAAACTTATTCATAAAGATCTTAATGTTCCATATGTTTCTGATTTAGCCCAAACCAGATACCTATACTTTCATAGTAAGCTCTATAAACACTCCAATCCACTAGTCTTCCAACTTGCTTCCTCCTCCATCTCTGATAATCCTCCAAGGCGTCTGAATAGAAGATGGCCTAGAGACCTTTTAGTGTAGATTTAAGTGCTACTAGTGAGTAGTTCTTCACAAGTTATTTACATGCCATTGTATTCACTGTCACCACATTTACTTGTAGTATATAATGTGTACAGTTGTAAATATCAATAAATTATTTGGAAAAAAAAAAGAGAAAAGAATTTGGCAATAATTTTTTTTTAATATGTTACAGCAATGTCAAAGGTTTCGCAACAACTAGTATTGAATGCTCCATGCCTTTAGCATTTACGACATGAACCTAACAAGACGTTTTATTATCTCATTCCCAGTCCCGGCATATGTTGGCAAACTCGAAACTTCGTGTTCAGCTTAACTTATTCATGCATTCGTTGGATTAAAATAAATGCTAATCCGGTTGCCAGGAAATGCTTAAAAATGAAATCCATCCCTGTCCCGTTTTAAATGCAGGGCGTCCCCCCTCCAAGAGTAGGAGCGGGACTGAGAACCGAGTGAAGAAAACTGAATGAAAACCCAGACCACGTTCAAGATTTTATCAAAAGAGTGGGCTTTGAGGTTTTCGTAATCTCACAGGGCTGGTATCTACTATCTTCACAAAGTCAGAAGTCGTTTACATTGCCTTGTAAGTTGAGCCAACTAGGGCAGGGCTAGGCGTTGTTCTTGCGAGCTATGCCTTCCCCGGATGCTCGTAAACCATGTCCAAAGCAAATCTTCCACTCAGCCTCCATTATCTCTTAATTCCCCTCTTAGCGCTCCTATCGTGTTTGGTTAATCTAAAACGCGCGGGGGGCCGTTCCCGAGTTTTGGTAGAGGTTGGATGTTGAGGCAGATACAATCGATACCAACCTATTATCACTCATCGACATCCAACAACATCGCAACATCCAATTAGGTGGATACTATGTTTCTTTTTATTCGAAAAAAAAAAATTGGAATGTTGTCTTTCTTTATAATATTTAACGTTGAAATAAATCAAATTCCCTTGGCTCATATGCTTATTTTATGGCTATCGAAGTTAAGTCACAATTTCAACCCAAAAGCTCGTTATTACCGTTATTACAACATTTCCTGGAAGATCAGACTGATATGATCAGAATTCAAATTCTATGATTTACGAAGTATATCGAGAACACTTAGGTCCATAAAATCTTCTTGACTTTTTTTTTTTTTTTTAATTTCTTGTCTAAAATACATATTAAAATAATTGAAACCTGTACCACAACTCATGAAGGGTCCTAGTTTAAGCATTGGTAATGGATTCTAGCTTACTGAAGTGATTTCAGAATCACTCACAGCCTCTTGGATCTTACCCAGTTAAGAATGCACACTACTTTCATGCACAAACTGTTGAGTTTGATTGATGAGTGAGAAGAAGGATATACAGGTTATAATTAAAAGCTTATTGAAGAGGATTTCCGGATACAAATGGGTAATGAATTCCAAAGTGAGGTTGCCAGGATAATATAATTTTGTTTTAAGGAAACTGTCAGAAATTGTATACATGATAGGAATCAATGGGTCATTGCATTTAATAGGTGGATAGAGAAACGCAGGGCAGATCATGAATGTAGGTATTTGTTTTGGTTCTTAGGATTTGGAATATAAAAATCCAATGAAGTATGATGATTGTAAGAATTGGCATGCGTTTCTATAACTAAGCAGCTCCTTGCCATTTTCGAAATATCGCGCTCTCGGAAACCCAACTGTTGCGGAACATTCGGACCCTAGAACATAATTAGTGTTTTGACTTGGACTCGGACCCCCGAGACCACACGTATTCGGGATGTTAAAGCTGCCGTGATGAAAGGACTGAAAAATGTCGGACACGAGGAGAGTAGAACCGGTTGCCGGGGTTTGGTGGTCCCATTTGTGCCCGCCGGCCAGGGCTGATAAAGAGGCCAATTAATACGGATAGTCGCCCTTATGTAGCTTTTTTAATCGGCTTTTAGTGTCACTTTTCAACCCGTTTTTGATCGTCACCATTGATTAGCAACCTCCTTTTGTTGAAACAGATGAAAAAGTGTTGAGAAATCATTTACTTTCAGCTTCATTTGTTTTAAAATCTTTATCCTTACTCGTTGTGGCGGCGGGGTTTTCTGTTTTTGTTGCCGAGACTAAAAGTTTAAAAGAGCTTTCCTAATTGGCATAGAATATAGTAGGCTTTACTTTGTCCTTTATTTTTCGCATTTTTTTTTTTTTTAATTTTGTATTTAATAAATATTACAAGCTGCCTTACTGAAGGGCAATGACTAATACGGATGACAATGATACAGTTTGCACAATGAAAGTAAAATATAAAAATAAACAGCCTCTAAATATACATGAAAAAAAATGATAATATGAAATAAATTAGAAAAATAATATTTTAAACAAATAAATTAAAATAAAAAAAACAAAAACAAAACAACAAATACGATCGTGATAAACTCCCCGTCAAAAGTATCGTAAGACTTTGAAATATTTGAACTTTATAAAAACCTATTTTTTTTCTTAATTAAGAAAGGTTATGATGTCTATAATAAACATTCCTAAACCATACATAAACATTTTTTAAACTTACTTTTTAAAATTTTCATTTTGTACAATTCCAACTTTTAAATTTTAAATTTATATTTAATCAGACATATTGCCCCCTCTGGCTTGAATAACCGCTTCCACTTATTTTAGCATACTTGTAACTGACGAAACGAATGATAAACATGAACTAAAGGAGATTTGAAAAAAAAATCTAAAATTCGATTGTTTGTTATTAACAGGGAACATTGAAGGGTCTAATCTTTAATGTCTCGCGTTAAATAGATAATATTAATATGGATATAAACCAAGTATGGACTGAGGTAAAAACCAGGAAATCCTCGAGAATTTTGGGTGTTCCAATACTTTTGAAGGGTAGTTTATATATATACAATATTTACAAGCATTCCTAAGAAAGCCAGAACGAAGCTTGTCTCCCCCAACTTAAGAGGGTTTACTCAACTTAAAAAGGCATACTCAAAGAGATCCCAGCGCAGCTCAGAGCTATGTCAATGAATTTCGCTATTAGTTTTCCTATGCATTTAATATATCCATGATTAAATGGATTAGCTCTTATTCTTTTTTAAAGCTATTTTTATCGATAAATTATTTCACACTTCTCTGTTGAAGGTCAATATGCAATTTAAATCATTCATGCACTATTTACAAACGAATATAAATAAATAATATAAAAGCATCTAAATATATAAGATTAACAACTATCAAATCAATATTAGAAAAAAAAAACTTTAAATAATAAAATTTAATTTAATTATATACAACAACGTACAAAGCAACAATTAATTAATAAAGATTCATTTAAATGACAATAATTAGACCTGTTTAGACATAACTGATTTTTGTCGGTTAAAAATATAACTGATTTGCAAATTTAAACAAATTTCTAGCGGATGCGATCAGACCCCTTCAAAATAAATATTTCTCAAATAATAATTCAAAAATAAATCTCTGCTTTATGATTAACTACTGTTAACATATATACAGTTATTAAAAATTATTGTTTTTTTTTTATTCGGACCTACCTGTAATTTAAATGTTTCCATTATTCGAACCACCCAATTATTTGAAAAAATTCTTTGAAAATCATACGAATATATATATATATACGAAAAATTAACTATAAATAACGCAAGTAAAAACATTGAATAATTCACTCGATAAATTGTAATATGATTCAAAATTAGTACGTTCAATTCTGTTTTAAATAATATGGGACGATTTAAACTCGTTATTCAGCCATGACCTTTTTGTGATCAACTGAGCAAGCCTTGAAAAATTTCTTCTCCAGACAAATATCCTTAATATTTATTGATAAAAATGATGATTAGTGAATGATATACACATATAAATTTACCATACTTGTTGAATATTCTTTTATGCTAAAGTCATATATCAAGTTTAAGAAACAACACATACATATAACGACATTTAGTGACAGGAACAAACAGACAAAAGGCGAGTTCTTACTAGGTAAGGTTTTTCAGACGTTAATCCGGCAAACTAAAACAAACTCATAACTACACATTACAAAGTGACACAATATCTGACATAGTATGAACCTACCAACTATATTAGACGTTTCCACCTCTCAGATAACACACAACCTGCATATCATAGAAGGTACTTCTTTTTTGTCGAGGAAAGATTTAAATTTATCATGGTAATAATACTACAAAAAGAATGTCCAGTTCTAGAAAATAAAAGTTTTGAAAAATACATTTCTGCAATGAAGAAGTTTGTTTAGAATATTGAACTTCGAAAACGAATCTGAAATAAAAAATCTGGACAAATTGACTTTTTGTGCAATATTTTTTTCCGTTTCTATCTCATTTTTTTAATTTAATTTTATTAATTTTCTCTTGTTTATTTTTATTACGAACAATTTTTCTTTTTTTTTTTGTCCTCACTAAGTTGTAATTATCGCATAATAATTCAATATGCGTAACTCTGTAATAAGCAAAGTACATAATATGCTTTTAGGAATGAGGTGTACTCATTAATCTGAATAAACTATTCTTTCATAAGAAAAATTATATATATATTTTTAGATATATAGTAACACAAATGAATTGTATCTTAAAATTTATCACATTCGGTCAGAGGTTATTGATCTAAAATTAGCGTTGATATGAAAATTGATTTAACATAAATAATTGATAAAGGTTTTTATTAATGAATTCATTTGTGACGACAGTGAGTCCACTGCGACACGTCTGACCAGGATATCAAACCCGTTCTTCCATTTGCTTAATATATTATATTATATATATATATATATATATATATATATATATATATATATATATATATATATATATATATATATATATATATATTATTATTATTATACGACTTTTTAATGTTGTTATTATTACGTAGGAATCTTACGGAAGTTGTTATGAACTGTATAAAAACTCAATGATTCCTCTCTATATATAGATGACCCACCGCTGAAAAATCTAATAGAAATTACAAGGCTATTGAACTCAGAGTAATTCATTGAAATCTACGGTTAATCCGAATTTTTAACCATTCCGCCCTACGCAGGCTCTACTGTAGTTATTTTTCCCTTGAATTTTGGGTTATAGAGAATTGACTGCCATCGAGTGGAGAAGTTTTCCATTGCAGATATTTCTGCCAGAATTTTTTGCGAATCTGCATATTCATCGCGGTGATTTATCAACACATCGTCAACAATGCCATAACGCCATGGAATCCAAATGCCTTCCGCTTCCTTGCCAGTCCACAATAATCGAAGAATATCCCCCACATTAGCAATTCCAACAAGAGCATCGATAACTCCATGTATCGGTGGTCGGGGAGGATCTCCGCTCTGTGGGTCCGGGGACTAGATACCTCCCTGACTCAGCGGCTGGTAAGAGGTTCCGGACCCGCTAAGTGATTGGCCAGGAAGAGGACCGTTTGTCACGAAAGAATTAGAGGCTGGCCGGAAGGTCGCGTGCCTACCGTCACCCAGCTTCCCATTAGCATAAGAAAGGTTCCCTCTCCGTCATCCGATCTCCCATCATCCGGGAACAGATATATGCCCTGGGGGCATCTGCTCTTAAGTCGGTTATAACTTTTTTTTTTATAATCCAAAACCGATCTGACCACTCACTACCTAATATCTCATAGGATGTGACTCGTCCCCTATATCATAAGGATGTCCACTATATCACCAGGGGACGAAAGATTGAGTAATGGTATGAAGTGGTCCCATGCGCGACCCCTTCTAGGACAAGATGTCCCGGTATCTAAGAATATGAATTCATTGTAAGACAGATGAGCGTGTTTTACATTTATCAGGTATTGTTAAAGATAAGTTACCTGTCTTAGTTACCTTACACCTGCCTGGCTAATGCGTCTGAGCATTAACAAAGCAGCTGTAAGATTATTTTTATTACTTTTCTCTAACGTAGATAAAAAAATATAACAAAAAACAAATTCTTAGTAAAGAATATTTTTCCTTTTTAAGATATAAAATGAGACTATTTTAATTTAATTTTTAAAGCTTGCGATGCCTATAAAAAAGGACTTTCTTTTTCACTTTGAAAAGTCATTTAAATAAATTTATTTTATTTTATTTCTCTTTATTTTTTTTTTTAATAGCAATATTGCGGTATATTTTTGAAATTCTTAATAAAGAATTAATAAATGTACATAATTGAAGTCTGAAAAAAATATATAGAGTTAATACAACAAACAGATAAACCAATAATAATAACTATCATTAAAAGTGGTATCGTCATTAAAAATATATTTATTTTTTATCGTACAATATTTTATCTTTATTATTCGTATTTTCAATAATAAAAAGAAAATTATAATAAATTTATTTACGTCCGTTTTGCTTCTTAAGTATCGGCAAGTTTGATTTCTAGTCTTTCATTCTTGAAAAGTATATATATTTATATATTGTAATTCATAAATTCCTTATTATAAATTTAATTAACACAAAACAATTTATTGTAAAGTTCATATTGTATGGCTCAATGGCATTATTGTCTAATAAAAAATTCTTAATTTTATCATAAATTTTAATAAATATTCTAATCTTATATTTAATAAAAAAATTAATCAGTCTTCATAAAATGATCATAAATTACTTTAAAAATGGAAGTGTAAAGTTTAAAAGTTTTCTACTTCAACACTTACTAGACAAACGTTCAAAGCTCCCAATTAATTACAAAAGACTCATATACATGACTGTGTTTGACCTATTTGGACATACGGAGTTGGGCTTTGGGGCTCCACTAAACCATCCAATTCATCTCGCATTTAATCCTCATAATCCCAAATCCTTCGAAAAATCCTCAATGCACCTTACTTTGTCACCAATAAACTTATCCATAAAGATCTTAATGTTCCATAAGTTGCTGATTTAGCCCACACCAGATACCTATCCTTTAATAGTAAGCTCCATAATCACTCAAATCCGTTAGTTTCTCAATTTGCTTCCCACTCCATTCCTGATAATCCTCCGAGGCGTCTGAAACGAAGATGGCCTAGAGACCTTCTAGTGTAGAAGTTTTAATAAAGTGCTACTGATGAGTAGTCCTTTTCAAGTTTTAACATGTTACTATAATCGTTGTCAATACATTTACTTGATGTATATATTCTATACAGTTATAAATTTCAATAAATGCATATATAAAAAAAAGTGGAAAAGTAATGAAGGAGTAATGATAAAAGATCTTTCTATGTAATGGCATTAATAATGATCCTATTGACATCCAAGACTGAAGTCTTATTTTTATTTTTTTATTTTCAGCAATGTCTCATGATCGCTTTGCATAAATTTTATGATTTTATTTTTTGAGTTTGGGTGGTTTAATTTAAATCTATCTACCTTCCGTCAGTAAAAAACAAAGGGAGGATTGTTTAAGTTCAAAACTTTCGTCAGTGTTAATGCCCCAGGATTACAGAGGCTCTGTTCGGAATCAATTAAGGGCGTCTGTGTGCTTAAGAGGATTTGGCGGTGGGGTCTTGAGCTCCGCTATTACCAACTTATCACATATTCAGCCTTAAACCGGTCGTCTCAAAACAATCTAGCTAACTGCATTTCGGTTATGTGAGAAAAAAAAAGAAAAAAAGGGTTTTCTCTTTCCTTTTTGCAACTTTCAAAAAGTTGTTTTCAGGATTATGCTCATCCTAACATACGCTCATCATAAACTGCGGATGGGATTATGGACTCGAAGAATTATGGAAATTTTATTATTTATTTTTGTAAAGGAAGCAACTATTAAAAATAAAATGACATTAAAAGTCTGTTTTTACAACTCTTCCTATTATTTTATATGTTTCCTTGATGTGACGCGGACCTAGCAGGTGTCACTCCCATCGTTTAATCTGATGGAACATTCCTGTTGATTTAATTTTCTTATATTAATATTAACTAGGCCACCATTAGGAGTTAGGATACAATGTAACAAACATATATTTTAGTAGAATCATTTTTGTTGTATAGCTAATACCTATTTATGAAACATTCCCCCTTCCCGTTTTTATTGAGGAAAGGTACATAGATTTATCTATTTAAATTCGACAACTTCGCATTAAAATCACATCCTAAAATTCATACGTTGCGATCGTGGATATTGCTAAAAAAAAATAATAAAAAAAAAAAAAATATGACTTCTATCTTGAATCTATGTAGGATCAGTATTAATGTCATTACCTTCTAACAACTTACCTTACCTCTTCATTACTTTTAATCTTTACACGATCTTTAACATCATTTATGATTATTTTAAGAAAAATTACTACTTATTTTAAAAGATGTGTCGATTTCACATTTCGGTTATCGAGCCTGCCGATTAATTATAAAATAATTAATGGACTAAAATTGGTGATAGCTTTGTTATATCTGACTATGTAACTACGAGTATTATACATCAATTCACCCTAAAAGAAAAAATTAAAAAAATAAATAAAAAGATATTTTATCATCTTCCTTAACAGAGCAATTTTTTCGTGTACTAAATAAACAATTTTCGATACAGAATTTAAAACTATCCCATTAATATTTAAGAATTTTTATTGATAGTCAAACATATATATATATGTATATATATATATTTAAAATTGAAGCGAAACAATATTATAGTTTTATAATTGAAATGACTCTACATACCAATAGGAAAATGTGTCTACAAATCTATGAAAACACATAATGATTTCGGGTCCATTTTCTTTTCAGAGACCAACTTACATCATGAGGTATTTTGAACTTAATTACTGTACTATGGAATTAACTGATATAATTAATTATGAAAAGTCAGTATTCCGGTCCGGTTGAGAAAAATAACAATGAGAAGTCTATTAAAGATTAATTTATTTAATTAAAAAAAAATAGAAATAAAATCGATTATTTAAAGAAAATGGTAAAAGGGGTTATTTAATGAAAATAATGATAAGAATTTCTATTATTTGCCAATGTTTTATATTTTTCTGTGGACATGAAGTGTTCCAAACAATAAATAACAACCTACTTTTGAATAAATTTCACAAATCATATAAAGAATGTTCCACTCAACATTTAGGCTATTTCATTGCATCAAACTGTCGGCAGGTGATATAAGCACCGACGCACGCAAAAACTTTTACATTTCAAAATAGCTCCTTTTTTGTTGAAGATATGACCGGACCAATAACTAACTCGGACACAAAATTGCGGCATGCTTACTCCTCCAGATCCAGGAGTAGATTAGCATCTCCTGCATTCCTCTTCATCGGAAAGCTCATCTCCCGATCTGGTGGGTTTCGAGGGAGGCACTAACAGTATCTCTGGTAGACAGATGCCAACAGACCCGATCTTCTCCCGGTTTAAAAAGCGAAATAAATAATCTGATCGGTTTATTTCTCTCGCTTGTTTTTTTTCTTCTTCTCTTTATTTTATTTATTTGGGAAAACATCGACTGGAAGTGTTGAGTCAACGTACTTACAGAAATGTAAAAAGGATTTTAAGCCACTTAAGATGGGCAACATTATTTTTTATTTTTATTTTTTTATTGGAAAATTCTGTTTCTTAACAAGATTTTAAATTAAACCAGAACAAATACCTTAAACGTCAAGAAACTGCTCTTTCAACTACTCCAACATGTACTAGACAAATGTTCATAGCAATTAATTACAAAACACTCATTTACATGACAATAACTAGACCTATTTGGACGGAGTTGAACTTTAGGGCGCCAATAAATATACCAATTTATCAAGTATACAGGGTGAGTATCTCTTAGTGTAAAAAAAAAAAAAAAAAAAAAAAAAAAATGGAAGAAACTAGATCAAAACTATAGAAAAAAGCCGCAGACCTCACCTTTCTATACCGATCCGTTGCAAATATACGATTAATCAAAGACTTTTTTGAGTAAACCACGTTTTTGTACTATTAAAGCTGTAATATCTTCATTTTGTTCAAAACTTTTTCAAATCTTAACCACACTTTCAAATTTAGCATTAAATTTCCTATTAGAAAGCGTACATGTTACATTGAATTTTACAAACTTGGGATCTAAAGAACAGCTTGATCTTCATCTTATTTAGAGAAGTTACAATGTCTTATATTACTTCAACGCTCACTATTTTCGAAAAAAACATGCACAAAACTGTAAATCTCACAAAAACTTGCAAATGTAATTAACTTTCGAATGATATGTTAAAATTAATAATCCTGTTTCGATTTCATGGAGAAATTTACTTTTAAAACCGAAAAAACATGGTGCTCCCATTTCGCATACAAGTAAGTTACTTGTATAAATAAAACATTATGACAATCCCTTAATAGAAATTTGGATTTTAAACTATTCATTGGAATAAAAAACAAAAAAAAATATTATTCTTTAATAGAAAATAAAGGAAAACTGTCAATAAAGCGACACCTGATCAAAGGATCTTATGTTATTACATTTATTTATTATTATTATTTAGGATTTATTTTCTTAGATTTTCAATATAAGGTTTAAAACTCAATGATAATGAACATAGACCTAAATTTTGCCGTCAGCTTCTTAATGCAGATAATATTTAAGAATGCCACTTTTTGAGGTGAATTTTGTGGATAGATGAGTATATGTTTTATACAGTTGTAAAAGTCAATAATGAAAAAGCAAATGTAGTAAATGAAAATAATATTCCAAAAACAAAGAATGATTTTTATTTTATATCGATTTCTTTATGTAACTATTTTCTTAGAACAAATATCTGATTTCAGTCTAGAGGAACTAATTAGTTCTATTTTAGTTATTGTAAATAGAAATGACGATGTTCCTAGTTATTCTATGAGGAACCTAAAAATATGAAGTCCTTAGTAGATAATATGCTCATGAAGGATTTAAGGAATGTTGTTAAAGAAAGGATAATATTATGTTAAGAAAGGATTTTTCAGCTATCCTTTTTCGTATTTTTTAGTTATATATTGTTCTTTTCTCTTTGAAAACTCTGATCCTTAAGGATCGTGCTTTACAACTTTCTGGTCATTTCCGTCTTCTCCAGAATGCTTTAATTCTCTCTCTGCGAACCTCTTTTCTCTCCTAAATCCCCTTCCAGCGTTTCTGTAAAATTACAAATATAGAATAACATTTTATTTAGAAATCTACCTCCACAGATCTCTTTTAGGTCTTGAAATTCTTCTTCAAACCATTGTTTGGTTTTCTTATTTTCAAAATATTGGAATATTTATTTCGCGTGCCTTTCAACTCCATATTCCAATATCCATATCCATACCTTGCAGCAACTTGGGGTTAAAATAAGAAGAGGAAGAAGTATTATAAACTTATTGTCTATGAAATACTAAATTTGCAATATTTTTTTTCATTCAAAGTCGAGTCGAAGGATTGATTTTTGGCACATTTTTTTTAATCTGTTTTCAACAAGTTTCGTCGACGGCCCTAAGGTCCATTGCCGAAAAAGATATAACGGAAGGTATTGAAGATCTGTTGGTGAAGCTGTCTGCCTGTGGAGATGCTATCTGGTGGGACCAGCCCTGCACAAGTAATGAGCCATGCTAATAGAGGAAATGTTCCGGAACTTCTTTTTCAGTCGGCAGCTTCCTCTCTGCCTTTGTGTCAGCATGTCGGCCACAACGTCTTAACACACCTAGAAATATAATCGGGATCTTTAAATAAAAAAATTAAGCAATAAAAGTAGAAATAATAATCGACATTGATAGTTGTACGAAGCTGTAGGACCACACAAAGCCACAGAAATTATGCTTTACATCTCCGACTTCGTTACTAGGTTGGTAACACGTGATTGAAATACACACAAATAATATATATACAAAATTTCATCTATGACAGATGCCTACAAACTTTTTTAGATGTGAATTTGGACATGTATCTTGATTTTAAAAAAAATCGTTTACACAATCGTCAGTACTATCTAGTATTATTTTCGAATACATTAACTAAATTAATAAAAACAAAACAACCGAAGACTATCAAATAATTGAACGAAATAAAATGTTTTGGATAAAAATAGGTTCGAATCTATGCTATTGGAAGTTGCAGTGATTTGATGCTAATGAAAAAAAATTACTAAAAACATTTTTAAAAAAAATATTATTTATTATTTTATAATTAATAAATTTTTATTGGAAGTCCCAAAATGCTAATCGAGTAATTAGCATCAAATTCACAGCATTCCTGCAAAAATCCCACTTATGGTTCAACTGTGTTAGCTTAGTAACAATTTTTTATTTTCCTACTCGGTTTTGATTATTTTATATTCATAGGGAATAAAAGGCTTCTTCATCAGTCCCTAATTATTAGGCACTTAATGTTCTCTTTATGTCCTTTAATTTTTCTTGAAAAGATTAAATACACTGTTGGTATTTCTTAACCTTGAAAGAGAATACGCTCATCAGTTTTAGATCTAACTGAGATGAATCGTTAAGACAAACGAAAAAAAAAAAAAAAAAAAAAAAATCACAGGCACTTCGTCCAGGCGACGATCAACTGGGAGATAAGGTCCTTTTTCACTTTCCTATTTCATTCCTCAGTCTTGTCCTCACCTTTATTTAGCTATTCCTTTTATCCGTCCTGTCAATACTGGACAGTCTCGATAATCTGACATATACGGGACCAGAGGAATGCTTGGTTACCGATAATGACGTATTTTATGTAAAGAAAAAAAGTATAAAAATGGAAAAATTATTTCGTTTTTAAGAAATATTTAAAAATTACACCTGATATTACATTTTTTTTTTTTTTTTATGATAACTAACAACGAAAACTACAGCATTAATCTGTACCAAAGTTTAACTACACCACTTTCATAGTTGTAGGAAGGTTTAGCAATAGTAAAACATACAATAGTAAAGATTTAAATGTGCAAATTGTTTGTTATTAAGTGTAAAAATATTTATGTGCTTTTGTTGTAAGTACTGATAATGCAGTCCATTATCCGCTAGATTTTCTTAATAGTTTATTTCTATCTGGATAACCATACCTTAGATTAAAATTAAAAATTGGATGTCTAATTACGCTTTTAATTCTTATTAATTGCATGATGCACTCTAAGATTTTATTGATAAACAAGTAAAACTTCAATTATTACTTAAAATAATTTAAGTTTTTTAGTTTCAAAAGACAGGAAACTGCTCGCCGTTTTCAACTTCTTCAACATTCACAAGAAAAACGTTCAAAAAAACCGATTTACTACAAAAGACTCATTTACATGACAGTTATCAGACCTATTTGGACATATGGAGTTGAGTTTTAGGGCTCAACAAATCCTTCTAATTCTTCCCGTATCTTATCCTTACAATTCAAAATCCTCAGTGCTCCTTACTTTGTCACCAATAAACTTATTCATATAGATCTTAATGTCCCATATGTTGCTGATTTAGCCCAAACCAGATACGTATCCTTTCATAGTAAAATCCACAACCATTCAAATCCACTATTCTCTCAACTTGCTTCTCATTCTATTCCCGATAACGACGTATGAAAATAAGATGACCAAGGGACCTGTAATTGTAATCATTAACAACATATTTACTAGATGTATATATTTGTAAAATTGTAAATTTCAATGAATGAGAAAAAGTAAAGTTTTTTAGTTATGGAAGAGGGCTTAGCCCCAACTTAGCTGAGCCTGGAAGCGCGGTTTCTTAGTTACATATTGAAAGTAATGTCCTAAGTTTAGAAACGCTTCAAGTCATGATATCACTCACATTGAAACATGTGCACTAATTTTTTTTCCCTTTCACAACATAAAAACCCCACCGATCTCAAATCTAAATCACTCCCCGTCTAAAAAACCATAAATCCCCTTCTCCGATTTCTCTCCAGGCCTGGAGCTTTCCCCGGACTAAACTGGAAAAAGAGAATGCCACAACTAGTGCTCGCCAATTGTGGCCTAGTATGAAAGTCGGCTTGCCTGGAATTTTTTGCTCGCCGAACAGGGGACCGCCCCCGCCTACACAGAATATAAAGTTTTTTGGTAACCGTGGAAACGGGAATGCAAAGAAGCCGCGATGGTATCTTGGAGCTGCCCTGGAAAAAGTGACGGTTGGGAATTGTTAGTCGTAGTAGTTGCGTCTAGGCACTTGGCATTCCGGCTATGGCCGCGATAGAAGAAGGTGCATTATCTTCAATTCCTTTCTTCAATGTGGCATGGGGTGCGTCTTCGAGGTACCGTTACGGCGAAGCAATGTTGTCCCACCCACATACGGTTGTTTATCTAGTCCTCTCAGTGGATAGCGAACTTGAAAGTTTCTCATAGGGTCTTGGTGGAGCTAAGACCGCTGTTCAACAATCTAGAAAGGCTTCGTCTTGATTTAGAACCGAATACTTGACAGTATATTAAAAGAGAAACAGAAAACAAAAAATGACTTAAATACTTTTTTTTATAGTTTATCTACAGTATAGAGTATATACATTTTTACCCACTCTAGCACTTCAATAATATTCATACATTAAATGTCCCCTAGGCCATCTTCATTTTATACACCTCAGAGGATTTTCGGGAATGAAGTCGAAATCAAGTTGACCGAGAACATTCTCGAGTCAGTATAGAACTTAAATTAGAAATATATAGGACATTACGCTCACTATTGAGAGATGTAATAAGGAGTATCACGAAGGATTTGCTATAAGAGAAGAACTCGGTGGATCGTTTGGGGAGCTCAAAAGCTCAACGCCTTAAGTCCAAATAGGCCTAAATTACTGTCATTGAATGTGAGCATCTGAACGGGAAGGAGTGAAAGCTATTAGAACACTTATTCCCATAATTGTGGCATAATGTAATATTTGTCAAAATAAATTTAGAAAGTCTAATTAAGAATAAATACAGTTTTTAAAACATTGCATACATAAATAGCACTACATTATACGTTATAGTATTCTATTTCTAATAGTTTGATCATGATTAGACAAAAATATTTAAGTAAATTCTACTTAAATTAAGAAATATTTTAAACAGTAATCATAATTATCCATTATTTTATTTAGAAAATAGATTATTCTGTTTTCATCTGAAGATAGTAAATCATATTAATTTATTCTCTTCAATCCGAAACCCTTTGAAAAATTGTTACTGCTACTTGAAGAGTTACAAATGAACTAATCCACAAAGTCCCATTTGCACAATTGTAAATTTCAATAAATAAATTTTCAAAAATATTTAAAACTTGTAGAGTACACCTTTTCTAAATAATTGTTATGTATCTAACTATTTGTTAGCTTTTATAAGGTAGGAAAACCTGTATTTTTTGTACATATCATTAATATAAATTAGCTACAGATTAATACTATTTTTTGAAAATTGAAAAAAAAATTTTTTACAGAGCTCTTGTATTTATGAGCAAAATCGTTGGTTCAGAAACACCGACCGATTTTTAGCGGCATCGAAGGCTGATCCGAATCTACGAAGCTCTACCATCGAAGGCACAGTCTTCTGTCTAATGAACTACTTTTTTTTTTTGTCAACGTGGAAATTAGCCAGATCCATGATAAGAGGAGTGCGGTTTCTCAAGAGACAGATAAAGGGAAATTAGGAAGGCAATAAAATGTGGAGGTAGCCATCTGCTGCATACTTTTGTGTCCGACTGCCTCGTGTCCTCAGGCTGTCAGGTGTTGTACGAATGTTTTTTTCTTTTCGTGGAATTTATCGAATTTTCGAGGTCAGTTGGGTAGAAATAAAATAAAACGCACAATCTCGAGGAATAATCATAGGTGTGTAGAAACTTGTGTAGAGATCTCTGTTTAAGTATGAAGGAGTGACGAGTCTGTAGCGACGGGAAAAGGGGTGGCAGGTTTAGTGAGAATTACTTGATTAGCATTAAAAAGTATTATTCTAGTCTTAAACATTTTTTTATATGTTTCTTTTTCAATATTTATAAGTGTATAGAATATAAACAAAGTAATTGCAATTACATGTCAATTACTTGTAAAAAACATATTAATATATATAACATATTAAAACACATTCTCTTCAGGTGCATCGGAGTGTTATAGAGAAGAGGCTATGAATCAAGTTAGGAGACTAGAGGTTTTTGCAGTTTACTATGAAAGAATAGGTTTCTGTAGAAATTAAAATGGATTCAAGAAAAACGATACTTTTGAAGACAATACATCAGTATACTTACAATCTTACCATATGACATAGAAGTAATATTCGCCACTTTTGTGAATTTTATTCTTGACCATAGTGCACATATTTAAAAAAAAGAATAATACAAAAATTAAAAAAATAAATAAAAAGTACCAAAATTAAATTGAATTAGACTTCTTTACTGGTCTGAACAATGTTTACAAAAACAAAATAATAATTTACAAAATTCCTGAAAGAATAGATAAAACGTTAATATTCACAAATCAAAAAATGTCTTAGATTTCAATCGAAAAAGAAATTCAGAATCTTGCATAATTGGATAACGGTCCTAATTTAGAATATTTCTGATAGAATCTTAACACTTACGGTGTGAAATTTCGAAGAATTCGGGGACACCGGTTTTTTTGATGCGAGTGTCAACATTTAAATCCTTCTTACAAGTCACGCTTTAAATTTCAATTTATCGTAAGAAAATAATCTCGGAATTCTTCGTCAGCTTCTATAAATAAATATGTCTTTTGTTATATCCCATAAACTTCATTTAGCAATATTTAACTGTTCTTTCAGATACAAGACAACAAGAAATTGCTCGTAATTACAACATTTACCAGACAAACGTCCCAATCTTCCAAATATGTGATTTTTTAAAAGCTTTGAACGTTTGTTTTGTGAAAAACTCATTTACACGACAGTAATTAGACCTTTTTGAAAATACGGAGTTGAGATTTGGGTCTCCAGTAAACCTTCCAATTCTTCTCGTATCCAACCCTTACTATGAAAAATCCTTAGTAAAACGCTCTTTATAATGTCAAAGATAAACTTACAATAAACAACGAGATAAATATTTCAATAGTCACATTTTAAATTTGTTTCCAATAGAAACAGAAAAAACAACCAGTCATAGAGAAAACCTAAAGGACAATCCATCTCTACCTGATTCTCTCGCCTCTTTACATTTAATCTTCTCTAGGACCTGATATCTTGCAGAAGCCCTTTTCATTTTGCCTCCTTATGTGAATATTAACATATTTGATTTCTTGTCTTACATTAAAAAAAAAACAGGTTACAATAAAATTACACAGGTTATTTAAAAACATAAAGCTAGCTACAATATAAATATATAAAAACATGCGTTAGAATAATTAACTACGTATAAATACAAAATGTGGAGGAGTATGATACTCTAAATTATAACAATGCTAGTACACAACTGAACTCCAAAACTGCTGGAATTCCCAAGTACAGGTAGAAAGGATTTCCCTATTCCTGTGTAATGAATATATTGATAAATGATTTATATGATGTATATTAATATAAATGTATATTATTAGTCTGAATGTATTAAATTCGAACAACATGTGTTGAGATTTATGACACCTGATTATTTGTTTATTGCACGATTCTTAAAATGTTTCTATTGTTATGATTTCTTTAATATTACGTTTAAAATTGTTTTGTTCATGGCGAATAATTTTGGGGGAATCAAATTTAAGAGAACGTTTTGTTTTCCTGTAATGTGTTGTGAGAGCTGTTTGATCGATTTAGTTAATATTAGTCGATGTACCGAAATATGACTTGCCATAACTATCTTCGCACGGTATGCAATCTATCTAATTAAGTGCTTATGTTTTGAAATTTAAGTATGTAATTAGAACTTATGAAGAATGTTTTTAAATAAAAAAATTCCAATTGAAGTGACAAACATTTTGAATTGGAATTATCTATCAATTATAATTCTATTGATACTTCTATAACATCATGATTACCTCAAGTGAATTGAGAAATGAACTGTTTTTAATTTAAATTGAATCAATTTGAATGGATGTCCTACCTAAATAATTTGTTTTCTGGGACATGTCCTTACATTACAGGGCATTTAATGAGTGTGATGTTTTAGCAACCGGAATCTTTTTAACCGGCGGTTTTAACAACTGAAAAACCTCTTTAAAAAAGGACTACAGAGGCAACCCTACAAGAAGCTTAAACCGTGAGAGAGATACCGGCGGGATGCATACAGATGTATAAAAGTGGAAGGCAGACGGTCGGTAGAACTTCTGGGGAGGTTTGGCGCCACTGATATTGTAATAGGTAGCCGCTCACCTGGCCCCATCTCATCCGTTAGCCCGAGCTCTCCGCCCGATATTTCCAACTATCTCTATCCGTTTCGAGTTTCCTAGGTATCTGGACGAAGCCAAATTAGAAACATTAGAAACAAAAAAATAAAGGCTAAAATTATAGTAAATATTTCCCCCCTAAAATATATTTCCCTAAACAAAAGACATGTCCTGACATTCTCCTTGCAGGAGTTTTACAAAATTATGAACTATGTAGAAACCGAACATGTAATACTCACTTCAAGAGGCAAAATGAAAAGGACTTCTCAAAGATATCAAATCTAGAGCTGCCTGAATGTAAGGATACATGTACATCGTTAGTCCTTTAGATTTTCCGTATGGTTGGTTTTTCATGTTCCTTTGAACGAGTTTATTATTTCGCATATAGTTATATACATAACTGTGATTAGACCTATTTGGACGTACGGAGTTGAGCTTTAGGGCTCCACTAATTCATCTCGTATTCAATCCTTACCATCCAAAATCCTTCGAAAAATCCTCAATGCTCCTTACTTTGTGACCAATATACTTATCCATAATGATCTTAATATTCCATATGTTGCTGATTTAGCCCACGCCAGATACTTATCCTTTCACAGTGAGCTCCATAATCACTCAAATCCGTTAGTTTCTCAACTTGCTTCCCTCTCCATTCCCGATAATCCTCCGAGGCGTCTGAAACGAAGATGGCCTAGAGGCCTTTTAGAGTAGAATTTTTAATAAAGTGCTACTGATGAGTAGTTCTTTTCAAGTTTTAACATGTTATTATTATCATTGTCAATACATTTACTTGATGTATATATTTTGAACAGTTGTAAATTTCAATAAATTTATATATAAGAATAACATTTTTTTAGAGTATTTTCTAGGTGGATTATTAATTTCACTGCCAAGTATTTGTTGAATAGGTAGTTAAGAATATCTAATAAAAATTAAAAATTGCTATAATTTTAAATAAAAAATAAAATTATTGAAGCTTATTATACGAGTGAAGATCCAATGAAGTATTTTTATCAATCACTGTTAGTAAAAATGTAAATTAATCGCAGTTTTTCACTTCTAAAATATATTTAATAGAGACAAATCAACAACATTAAGCCTAGAAATGATAAAAAAATAATTGCTGACAATGTCAAGATGATTGTGCATACTGGTGTTACATTCTGCATTGTTGTTAGTATAGGATATAATTTAATGTTTTAAGAATTAGAAAAATATTTACACACCAATTTATCTACAAAATCCATTTAAGCAATACTCTATCATAAGTGATATAAAACCAATAATTATTAAAACACAGTTATCACATAATTTCTTCAACAGTTACAATTGAGAAAGGAAAATTCTGATAAACATAACAAATTGTAATGTTTTTAATAAGTGCAAAACTTATGTTAATTAACTACTCATCAGTAGCACTTTATTAAAACATCTACACTAGAAGGTCTCTAGGCCATCTTCTTTTCAGACGGCTCATAGGATTATCGGGAATGAAGTGGGAAGAAATATGAGAAACTAGTAGATTTGAGGAGTTTTGCAGCTTGATATGAAAGGATAAGTATCTGCGAGGTGAATTAGATTTAGTTTATTGGAGCCCAATTATTTTTGAAATCTAAATTTGAATATTATAAACAGATACAGAACACTGCTTATTACTATTAATTGATTGAGTAATCCATATATCGTTGTTGAAGAAGCAACATAACGTATATAATCGTTTGACCAAATAGAGATAACCATTTCATTTTATTCAAAATTTCCCGCTTAATCTCCCTAACATTTCAGTTTTTTTCTAGATTTTTGAAAAATAGAGAGCGGTTTAAATTGTGGTTATTGTAACACGACTTGTCTAAATTTTGTTACAACATGGCGTATCATAATGTAGAAAATATAACAAATTTAATTATTTGTTAAAGAATAAAATTAACACATAAATTAAAATATGAAAAGGGGGGAAAACTGAGATATTTTAAGTTAACAATGACGATATGTACCAATAAAAAAAAAACGGAATGATAATAATAAAAAAATTACCTACACACTTTTCCAATATCATCCATTTGTTCTCTTTAAAAAACACTACAATAAAGGAATATTCTTTCTAATCATTTTTTTTTTTTTTTTTTTTAATCAAATTTAAAAAAAAAAAAGAAGTCAATTATCTAAATACTCGAATCACAGTTGTGGAGAATCCTTCTTTTCACTGTAATGATATCTGTGGGTGTCTTCGTGGTCTGTCACCTTATACGATCGGAAACAGAAGTTTTTCTCAAGAACGAAGGCACAACTACAACGAAGAGTGGGAAGAAATACCAGGAGAGATAGGGTGAGAATATAAAAACAAAATGCCTCCTTTTAAAAGGGGAGAAGTAGAAATTTTATTATTACCCTATTCTTTTATTTTTCGACCCTGGGTTATTGCTTCCAGTCCCATGGTTTTATTTTATACTAAAATATTGTCCCCCTCCACAGGCTATCAGATCGTTCCTGGGTGGTCGTAATACGTGTTAACGTTAACCCGAGACGGCAAAAAAGGTCATTTCTCAATCGGCAATTAAGGATAAAACCTGGCGGCTACCGTAGATACTGACCCGACTCCAATAAATCTTCGGTCTATCTCTCTCCCTCTTTCTCCGGCTCTTTTCCCACTCTTCCCGCTGATAGACCATTATGTTAAGTACTAATTATTATATATTGTTTTAAATCATCATAATTTATACTTTTTAATAAACATAAATAATATATATAATGTTCTTTTGATAGTCTTGGGAGGGATATTAACAGAATGTACTTGATAATAAGGCTTTGAGAACACAAATGTTCAATACCGACATCAACTACTATATACCATCAAACACTTTCATTCATGCTCTAAACTCTATTAATTCCAGAATGTTCAATAAGGTTCTTGAAGTTCAGTCAATTAAAATAACCAACTATTTTGGTGAGGTTTCGAGACTATATTGTTCTCATTATCATGCCCAGCGAAAAAACAGCTTAAAATAAAATTATATAAGTTATTTTAAAACATAAAGTTAGCTACAATTAATATATAAAAACATGCGTTACATATTAACTACATATAATTATAAAACATGGAGGAGTAGGAAACTATTTACAATGTTACTGGTGGATATGCTGTTGGTATCAACTACTAAATTATGACAATTCTAGTACACAACTGAACTGGGGAATTTCGAAAAAAGGGTTGAGAGGGTCGGTATTTGCAAAACAGGTGGTATTCCCGGATAAAGGTACAAAAGGGATTTCCGTAAAATATATACATGGATAAATGATTTATATGATGTATATTTATGTAAATGTATATAATTAGTCTGAATGTATTAAATTGGAATAACATGTGTTGAGATTTATGGCGTCAAAACTATTTCTTTATTTTCTAATATTGAATACAAATTTTCACAAAAAAAAAAAAAAAAAAGTTTAGCTTTCAGTAGCCCGATTTTGAAAGAGAAAAAGAGATGTAGATAGTTGGGGTAGGCAGTCATAGATACACAGCAGATCAAAATAAAATTGTTTTTATTTTAATTGTTAAAGCCGACGTTTCGACTTTGCAAGACTTCATCAGGGCAAGAAGAAAAGAAGAAAAGAAAACAAGCAAAAAGTTATGACTAAATTGTAGAAAATATATGAAAAATACACACCACAAAACATAAGTATGAGTGAAAAAACAAAACCAAAAATAAAATAATAAATAAATGTATAAGAGTAAAGACAGTAACATAAAGGCAATATCTAAAGGCCATGAAGACAATACATAAAGACTATTGAATTAAAATAGAATAAATTAAAATGAGTAATAGTTGCTTAAAAGCTAATGAGTAATTTCAATAATATGATTTAAAAGAGAATAGTTAGCTGGGGATTAATGTCCTTGTGTACTCCAACTACGGCAAAAAAAAAAAACGGGTTATTTACAGTTTACCAAACTTCTCAAGTCAGGATGGGATAGATTCATTACTTTACGCTTTGAAATTAATTTTAAACCGCCGATATAGGTTTCGAACCCACGAACTTATTGTACCGAGCGCGCTAAAATTGTTATAAATTTTATTGCTAACCTATTAGATTCTTCTGTTATAAGATACCGTTTCTGTGTCGGTTTAGGGAGGAATAGATGTATTAGAATTACACAATTAGGTATAAATTCAGCGGTATCCATCGGTTCCTATGAATCGAATTTGGAAAATCGATTCTCGATTCGGTTCTTATTAAGAATCACGACTGCATATTACACAAGAGAAATATTATTTTATGCATGATATTAACCAACATCGGACCTTCCAAAGAAAGCAGTTACAGATATACCCATCTTTCGGGTAAACTTGGTTTGGAAACGTTATACGCCCCGCTTCCAAAATGTCTGCGAACTTCCCCCATCAAGAGCGAATTTCCACGAGGCTGAGGACGACTGGGAGGGGTTTGGCGCCGGTGGGAGGAATCCGACCCTAAAAAAAGGAGACCCCCGACTGCTCCCCGATTCTGGGTCGGCTAATTCATTCGAAGCGAACATGTGTTCTGCCCAAGTCCAGATCTGAGCTGGATAAATTGGACCATCAGTTTTTGTTTGCTCTCAGGTAAGGGTCCACCTCTGCCCACTCTTGCCAACTTAGCATATTTAATAATTAAACCTACCTCCGCCATCTTTTACCGCCATCCTGAGCACCACTAATTTCATAATCGGGAAGACAAGTGATGATGGTTTTGTATTTTTTATTTCGGCCTAGGACATCCTTCTTTGCCTGTTTTTTATTTGGTGTTTTTTTTATCTCGTGTCTCGTATATCCTGCCTATCTCATCGAATTCTTGGGTTATAATGACCTAGGTAGAGTTGCATAGTTTTGCCGTAAACAATCAGAAGTATTCGAAATTTATAACAGTCAGAGATTTATAAAACAGTATGATATTATTTTTTTGTTTATAATTTTGTTGTTTCATTTGTTTCATAAAACTAGATAAAATATACACTCAAAGAAAAGATGCAGGAAATGACAATAAGTTTTAAAACAACTACTCATTGATAACACTTCAATGAAAGCTCTATATCAGAAGGTCTTATTTTCAGACACCTTGGAGTGTTACCTGTAATAGAATGGGAAGTTAAGAGACTAGTGGATTTGAGTGTTTATGGCGTTTATGATAGGATAAGTATCCCCTAAGGGTATATCAGCAATATATGGAACATTAGGATCAGTATGGATAAGTTTATTTGACCCGATAAGGAGTATGGATGACTTTAAGACGTGTGAAGATTCCAAATAAAATGTATCTTATTATTGCCATGTAAATGAGCCTTCAGTGATTAATTGAAACCTTCAAACGCCTCGGAGGTCTATCGGAGAATTTAATGGAAAGCAAGCTAAGAGACCCCTGGGATTGGGTGGTTATGGAGTTTCCTATGAAAGATAGGTATCTTGATTCGTGCCAAATCAGCTACGTTATGAATAAGTTTATTTGTGATATAATACAGAGCATTGAGGAAATTACGAAGAATATTGAATCATAAAAACTGGCTACGCTATCAATATCTTCTGATTTAGTGGAGTCACAATTCTCAATTTCTTATGTACAAATAGGTCTAATTCCTGTCACGTAAATAAGTCTTTTTTATTACGATTTACCTGGTTTTTACCTTAATCCGTACTTGGTTTATATTCATATTAATATTATTTATTAAGCGTGAGACATTAAGAATTAGACACATCAATGTTTTTCCCTGTTAATAGCAAACGATGGAATTTTAGATTATTTTTTTTCAAATTTCCTTCAGTTCATGTTTATCATTCGTTACTTACAAGTATGCCAAAACTAGTGGAAGCAGTCATTCAATCCAGAGGGGGCAATATGTCTAAATATAAAATGAAAATTTTAAAAAGTAAGTTTTCTAACTATTTGTTTATTGAATGATATATTTTAATTTACTTTAATAAAAATTGTTTATGTCTAGTTTAGAAATGTTTATTATAGTTTTCCTTTCCCTTTATTATGAAAAAAAAAGTTTTTATAAAATTAAAAAATTTCAAAGTGTTACGATACTTTTGACGGGGAGTTTAGTAAAAAATGACAAACAGTTTCTTGTTTTAATGTTGTACGTGGATTCCACGTAAAGTCTTTGTCTTGATGGATACTGGATCTATTGCCTATTTACCAGATCTATTCAACAGTGATTAGTGGACTATTGAAAGACACAGTAGAAAAGTAAGTCGAAGTTATATGACGAAAGATTATTTATCCATTCTCAACTCATAGATTATTTTTGAGTATAAAAAAATTGGAACGTAATATAACTTCTAATAGTTAATTGTTTTTATTAATAAAACGTTGAATTATTAAATTTACTGCTAGTATTAATATAATTTAATAATAAAATATTCATTATATAAAAATGAACTATTCGAAATAGGAGACATTTATATATATATATATATATATATATATATATATATATATATATATATATATATATATATATATATAATGTTCAAACTTCAACACTACCTAGGTTTTTTTAGTGTTACATGAGATACCGTTTCCTGTGTAACGTGCGCGTTAAATACTATCTTAATCTTCAAAACCAGGAAATACCTTTCTCACAGATAGCATATTATACATAAATAATAAGCAGACATAGGAAAATATTTTGGCTTATTAAGAAGAATTACTTTCTTAATTTCTTCTTATCTGATTTTGATAAATGGAATTTTTTTTTTTAATAACAATTTATAGAAATTTACAACTGTACAAAATTTATACATCAAGTAAATGTGCTGTTAACTATTTCAATAACGTGACAAAACGTGAAAAGTACTACCCATCAGTAGCACTTTAATAAAAATTCTACACTAGAGGGTCTCTGGGCCAGCTTCTTTTCAGACGCCTCGGAGGATTATCAGGAATAGTGCGGGAAGCAAGTTGAGAAGTTAGGGGATTTGAGTGGTTATGGAGCTTACTATGAAAAGATAGATATCTGGTTTGTGCTAAATCTGCAACATATGGAACATTAAGATCTTTATGGATAAGTTTATTGGAGACAATGTAAGGTCCATTGAGGATTTTTCGAAGGATTTTGGATTGTAAGGATTGGATACGAGATGAATTGGATGGTTTAGTGGAGCCCCAAAGCTCAACTCCGTACGTCCAGATAGGTCTAATCACAGTCATGTATATTAGTCTTTTGTAATTAATTGGGAGCTTTCAACGTTTGTCTAATAAATGTTGAAGTAATCTGTAACGACGGGCAGTTTCTTGTCTTTTTAGTCTTGTATATGGATTCCAAGTAAGACGTTTGTCCAAGTGGAGTCCAAGGTAGCAGATCTGTTCAACAGGGATTAGTGGAATATCATTAAAGGATACTGTAGGACAGGAAGTCGTGGGCTTACGACGAAGGGTAAAGGTTATTTGGTGAGATTTTTTTGGATTTATTTTGATTTTTCATTTTTTACACCATTCTTGAAGGGTTAGGACTGGAGTGTTTGGGAGGCAATGAAGGGATCATTGTTTACTGATAACACACATGTATCATCAGCGTAAGTGGTGAGGACAGTGGTAGGATGAGTTGGAATGTCATAAATGGAGTTTAAAATTTGTATTCTTAGCTTATGTAATGATTTTCAATTTTTTCTTAGTGTGATATAAAACGCAATATTTCCCGTGTAAAGAAGTATAGTTTATTTTATAAATTTAACCCATGAAACAGATTTAAGAATTTGTTATCTTTTTCTATATTTTTAAGTGTAAACATTACTTAAAAATGATTTTTTAATTAAAAAAATAATATAAATAAAAAAAAATGCAACTGCCGGAACATTAAGATCTTTATGGATAAGTTTATTGGTGACATACTAAGGAGCACTGCAAATTTTACAAAGGGTTTTCAATTCTTAGGATCAGATACCAGAAGAATTGAATGGTTTGTTGGTGCATCAAAACTCCGCATTTTCAAGTATAGCTAATTACTTTCATGTAAATGAGCCTTTTATAATTAACTGAAAGCTTAGAACTTTGTCTTGTAAATGCTGAAGTAGTCGAAAACGAAGAGCAGTTTCTTGTTCAAATATATTTGATCACAACTAGAAATTTTAAAAATCAGTACATTTTTATTTTAATAATATATTTTATTTTTAAAAAATGCAATGTTTTGGTAGCATATTGGGCAATGCATTTTTTTTTTTTATATATATAACTATGCTTTCATGTTAAATTGGACTAGCTTTGTGGATGATATTTGGAAATACTTTAAACCAAAAATAAACTTTTTTTTTGGACATACTGTCCGTTAAAAATATGAATGCAAAATTACAAGTACAATTTTCTATAAAAAGTAAAATAAATACTTGAGAGATTTCGGAAACCTTTAAAATCTGTTGAATTTTTTTTCCAAGTTAGAAATATTTAAACTTTAAGAAAGTGGAAATGAATGCGCTGGACCATAAAAAATAGATTGTTTAGTTATTTAATTTTAAAATAATTTTGGTTTCTTGTGACTGTACATTTGTTTGTTGATTCGCGCGACTGGTTTAAATGCCGTTGAATTCCTTTGAGTTTACATTCAAGATCCCGAAATCTTCTTGTGAAGGTAAAAATCGAATACCGAAAGCTAAGAAGCTAAGAATCTGTAGAAGGGCTTTTACGTGGATAGTTAACGACCTAACGAAAGGAAGCCAGTTTTTATAGTGGCCCTACTGAAACATAACACAGAAACTTAATGAGCTAGGAATATCAAATGTGAAAAACACTCTGAATAGTCATGAATTTTCAAAGAGGCATAAATAAAGTGTAAAAGAAAAGAAACCAGTTAATACCCGTCTATGTGTATATTTAAGACATGTGTCAAATCTCGATTTCACAGCGATTCTAGAGAAAAGATTCGGTAATGGAAATCGATGATCTAAAGTCTATTCCTAGGTGCAGATGATGTTGATAGCACTGTGAAAAATGATATTTTTTAAGTAAAATAATATAATAACAGAATTATTCACTAGTTCAACACTGCTATGTATAGAATTTAAAACGATTCTCTTCAAAAATAAAGAATTTTAATTGCAAAGCCGAATTATTGAAGATATAAACTATTATATTGGTGTCAAATTCGTAAATAAAAAATTAGATTACGACTTCAAACTAAAGCACTAACAAAATAAATTCTGCAAGAAAATAGCACCATTTTATTATTATTTTTAGTTATTCTTCGAGAAATTTTCCTATCTCAGAATAAATATATTTTTTTAAAAACGTAAATAAAAGTTTGTAAAATTATTTATTTTTTTGTTATTGTAAATAACTTATATATTATCTCTATGTTTAAGATGATAAATGATATTTACAATTCCCTAATTTATTTTTTGAATAGTTGTTGCATTATTAATAAATTTGATTGTTTTAGCTTTCATATAGATAACCTTTTTTTTTTTCTTATATCAATTTATTGAAATTTACAACTGTACAAATATATATATATATATATATATATATATATATATATATATATATATATATATATATATATATATCAAGTAAATGAGCTAATAAAGATTACAATAACATGTCAAAACTTGAAAAGAACTACTCATCTTAAAAATATCCTAGAGGCCATCTTCTTATAAAACGCCTAGGAGGATTATCGAGAATGGAGTGGGAATCATGTTGAGAAAATAGTGTATATGAGTGGTTATGGAGCTTACTATGAAAGGATAGGTATTTGGTTTGGGCTAAATCAGCAACATATGGAACATTAAGATCTTTATGGATAAGTTTATTGGCGACAAAGTAAGGGGCATTTAGGATTTTGGATTGTAAGGATTGGATACGAGATTAATTGAATGGTTTAGTAGAGCCCAAAGCTCAACTCCGTACGTCCAAATAGGTCTTTCACAGTCATGTATGTGAGTCTTTTGTAATTAATTGGGAGCTTTGAACGTTTGTCTAGTAAAAGTAAAGTAGTAGTCTGTAACGACGAGGTTTCTTATATGGATAACTTGGAAGGCAATCTTGGTCCAAATAGATCCCAGTGTTGCAATCTCACTTGCATCACTAGTGTCAAATATACTTTATTGCCAGGAGACAGGTTCTAATGAGTGAGCTTTTGACTTTGTTCCTCTTAATACTAACTAAAAAAAAGAAAATAAACTGAATTTGACCGATCTTTTTCGATTTCTAGAGTTGGTTTCTCAGAAAAATAGATGCTGACATTAAAAAACTTTTACAACATGGTGTATAAATGTCTCAAATAATTCGATATGGTAACTCGAATTCGAATTTTTGTAATTGTATTTGAAATTTGAAATTTTAGTAACTATCATTATTTTGATAAGTATAAAATCTCAGAATGAACAATAAAACAAAAAGGGGAAAATCACAAATGAAACTACTATTATTGAACTGAAAGAAAATGAAGAATTGAATTAGTAATATAATATAATACAATGACTACATTTTATTTTGTTTTATCGCTTTTAGTATATACAAAATTACTCTTCTTTGGAAATTAACAATACAATCATACAGGTAAGCGGAAAAACATAAAGAACATATGGGCATGGATGGTTTGCTGGATTACGAGATTTTCAATTTTATTTTTTTTTTTGAGGGGGTGGCGAAAATCAAAATGATAGTTTAGTAATATTTTATTTTATTTTGTTCCTTTCTACATTATTATTTGCTGTTCTTTTTTTTTAATTCACCAAGAAATTCTAAGGAGTTGAGTCTTTGACATTGATGATAGCTATCAATAATAAGAATGTTTCGAACTCGTAATGAGTCGTTAATAATAGCTAATATCTGGTCATAAAACTATAAAGGAGTCGGAAATGGATTGAGCAATTAAACCAGTTATTGGCCGGAGTAATGGTTCAATGATGAGGAAACAAGAGGCGAAGTTTCCTGAACAGGCCACTTACCTAAGTCTAATTAAAAATAAGCTATCATTAGATAGGGTTTAGTCTTGGGAGTTATACAACAGGTATTAAAACCGAACGCTGGTCTCTTGAATAATACCAAGGTATATTTCAAAAATATTATTTATCGTATCCTTAAAACAGCTTCGGATAAATAAAAAAACAAAAACAAACTCAATAAATAAAATAGAACGATATCTTTAAAAAAAATTTATGGCATTTTAATGTTCAATCACTAAGTATGTATGCATTAGGATTTGTTATCAAGTCATAAAAATTACAAAAAAAAAACAATAATTTTCATTAAATTTATTTATAACAGTAATTAGACCAATTTGTACATACGGAGTTGAGCTTTGGGGCTCCACTAAACCATCCAATTCATCTCCTATCCAAACTTACAATCCAAAATCCTAAATGCTCCTTACTTTGTCACAAACTTATCCACAAAGATCTTATTATAGCTTACGTTTCTGACTTAGCTCAAACCAGATTCTATCCTTTCATAGCAAACTCCACAACCATTCAAATTCACTAGAACCCCAACTTCTCATTCTATTCCAGATAACCTTCCGAGGCGCCTGAAAAGATGTCCTCGGGACCTTCTAATATAGTACTTCATTACATAGAACCTTCATAAGTGCTACCAATGGGTAGTAGCTTATTATATTTTATATTGAATTTAGTGTTGTAAATTTCAATAAATATATAAAAAAAAAAATTTATTTATAGTGATTCACAAATGTTTATATTTTCTTTTTTATTTCTTTTTAATTTTTTTTTTGTTTTAGAAAAATAAAGCAAAAGTCATGAATTTACTTTAATTAGCTTAGATAGTCAATGGTGAAATTTGGTTGTGTGGGGTGGAGGGGGTATGCTTGCTTATAGGTTTACCCGGGATGCTTGTAAATATTGTATATAGAGTACAATGATGTATTCAGGATTCTTTTTTATTTTTCTTCCTCAATATTTCAAAAATAATTTTCAACAATTATTACTCATTTTTTATTGGCATTTATGACTTTTAATTTTATATGGAGTGTGTTTAGAGGCTGTCTATTTTAATTTTCTTTATTTTATATCATTGTTAGATATATTTCAATATTTCATATTGTTTGAATGAGTATTTGTCATCTATATTACTCATAACCTTTGTAATTATTAACCAAAAAAAAACTTGTGAAATTTGGAATTCAATCATGTCGAAAAAAATTTCGTGTTTATGGACTTATTAGTAATGTTATTATTTGTATATTTATATTTAACACAAAAATATCTTATGGGTAATTGTAAATAAACGCGCATGTAAAGTGCTAAAATATTAGTTCTGACCTTTATATTACATTTCAATTAAGAATTAATATTTTTTTTATTATATAAATTAATATCTGAAATAGAATGGGAAGTTGAGACAACAGTGGATTTGAATATGGAGTTTACTATGAAAGGACAAGTATCTGGTGAGATAAATCAGCAACATATGGAAAATTATGATCTTTATGGATAAGTTTGTTTGTGACAAAACAAGGAACATTAAGGATTTTTCGAAGGATTTGGGATTGAAAGGATTAGAAACGATAAGAATTGGAAGGTTTAGTGGAGCCCTAGTGCTCAACTCCGTATGTACAAATGGGTCAAATTACTGTTTTAAATCTAATTAAAAATTAGAACGTTCGTCTAGTGTATGTTGAAGAAGTAAAAAAAAACAGGCAGTTTCTTGTCGTTTTAGAACGGTGAAAAATATTTAAAATAAAAATATGCATGGACAAATAAAAAGAAGATCCGTACAATTTTTCTGTACATTTTTATCTGGTAATTGATTTTTTTACATTGCGTAATTAATACTTTTTAAACATTATATCGAAATTACATATTGTAATCAGTCTATTCTGTTTAAAAGGAGTGTGGCGCTTCGATTATGGTACATTTTTTCGACAAACATATAAGTTTATATTTAACAGGATTTGTTCCCTGTATTATTCTTATAACCAAATTCATTAATATTAGATAAAAAAAAAAAAAAAGATCTAAGGATTTGGGGAAAGGCCTTTAAGACTAAGACCTCTTTCTATTGACACTGACGGTGAGTTTCCGCTAAGATAAAGTAGAAGAGGGAAGAAGACTGATTGGTGGGAGTTTCCCGGCTGATATCAGGGATTTCCCGGCTACACCCCTTCCAAGTTAACAATTCATTACGGAAAATGGCCCCTTACTTTGCAATTTTCCGGCAGGGCTGAGTTCTTGAAGTGGCATAATCATCAAAATTGAAATCGTGTCATTAGACCATTCAGTGAGAAGTTTTTTATTTGTATATTCTAATCAATGATAACAATGTTCGAGTTAAATTTAAAAGTAAACATAAATTTAAATTAATGATGACATTCATAAAAAACTAATTGTTTATTAATATTGTTTGCTGAAAAAAAAAAAATTATAATAATTAAAAACTTAACGAACTCAAAGGTTCGATGCCGACACCACCAACCTCTGACCACACACCTTCTATAATCCACCCCATCAAAAGCCAAATTTCAAGACCAGCCCTGACGCAATCTTCCCATCTACGTTTCGGTGCCTGGCATCCTACAGCTCAAAAAATACTACCCTTTTTGTTATTCGGTGATTACTAAATTCATCGACTTTCTATGTCCGTTTTAATTACTGTGCAGCCATTACCTGATCTATATTAACCGGATAAATCACCTATAGTTCCACATTGAAAAGCCTTTGAAATTCTCTTGTATGTTCATTTTTTGGGCCAAATATTGTACGTTTTTTTTTCGAAAACTTTACAAGTTATATTCTTCCCTTAAAGTAAGCGGCCATGTTTCGTAACCATAGAGAAGTGTTGGTAATGTTATTGTCTTATTGGTCCTAATTTTTAACTTTCTGGAGCGTGAGCCCGAATTGAGTTAACATTCTATAGCACCGCTGAATAGTTATAACATACATTCTCTGTACACAGAAATATCATTTCAAATTAAAAAATAAATAAATAATAAAAACATAGATACATAGATACATTACACAGAAGTTAAAATTAATATCTCACCAGTAGGGAATAAATTATTTTATTATTAAAATACATCAGAACATGTTTGTATATTCACTAAGTATAAATTTATTTATCTGAATTAAAAATTAAATATAGTTCAGTTATTTAGTTAAAATATTTTTAACTGATTAAGTATTTTCTGATTCAAGCATCTTAAGGACTGAAACCTTCTTTTAATTATTTATAATTAAATAGATAATTGATAGTATTTATCAATTGTATTCTATGCAAGATTTTCCCTAAGGTTTTTGATTGATTGTAAAATATAAATTTCGTACATTATACAGTGTTTAAAATGCTTACATGTTTTATCTGTGCTTAATTATTTAGAAATCATCGTAAAAATGTTTAATAAAAATATTTCGTCGTACCTATTAGTTTTTTTGGTTTTTATATAATTTCTTTTTTGTTTCAAAATGTTAGAAAACAGGAAAATATCTTTATATTAGTAAGAACATACTTTTTTTTTTTTATTACCTCTATCAATCTATAGTTTTCTGAACTTGGTTACGTCCTATTAATTTTCAATACTTGGTCTTTCCTGCTAGTTTTTATGTTATATTATTATATTAAAACAATAATGTTTAAAAAAATAAAATCATTTTAAAGATCGCACATAAACTAATGCATACGAATTTGTATTGGCCTCATGCATCACAAGGACTATATACGTTAATGATAATAAGACCAGCACATTGAATACTAATCACAGTTTTTTCGAAGAGGTTATAAAACAGTCTTCCTATACAGCTGCAGTAGACTGGTCGTTAAGTGATAACCTCAGACCATTCACTAATATATGTATATGCATGGGGATTCGAGGTTGTATAGATGATCCGAGATAGGTTCCGAGAAGATGAGGTGGTATGGCCAAATAGGAGGGAAAGAAATTTCCGTTCGAAGAAACGGTGCCGAACGGAAGAATGCCCGATAAAAAAGGATATGCGGTGGCCGCTATCATTCCAGGGGGTTGTAACACGTGTTGACCAGGCTAGGAGCCACTCGAAAAAAAGTAAAAAAAAAAAACTCTTTTCTCAATCAGCAATTAGGCGAGTGACCACAGAGTTGGGAGTCTATCTATTAGTACCGTCGTGATTGCTATCGTTACCCCACACGAACTTGAGGAGGTTTGGGATGCGCACAAGTGCATAATGGGATTTAGGAATGCGCCCGAAACGGTAAGAAAAAAACTTATGTCTGTATTTAAATGGATGTTTATTTGGTGGCGTTTCGGTTTTCTTTTGATGCCCTGTTGAGGTTTATCTTTTGTCTAAGTGTTTAAATCAAATTCAATGTTTTGCAGTGCCATAAGGAAAGTATTGTTAATAGCTCACTTACATTGAGTACTGTCAAAAAATAATTACAAAAAAAAATAGAAAATAAAAAAAATCATTTTGTTTTTTTATTGTAAACGGGTAAGATGTCTATTTCTTATATTGTTTAGATTTTTATATATAGGTATATATATATATATATATATATATATATATATATATATATATATATATATATATTTTTTTTTTTTTTTTTTTTTTTTTTTTTTTTTTTTTTTTTTTTTTTTTTTTTTTAATCCAAAATATTGTGCAATAAAAACAAATCATAACGCTATCTGTGAAGTCCAGTAGTCTATCAACTTGGCTCCCACTAAAATTCTGGTAACCATCTGAGGCGTTTAAAAAGAAGATGGACTGGGGATCTTCTAATATTGAACTATTATTATTATTATTATAGAGCCAATGGGTAGTTGCTTAACAAGTTAAATTAATCATTTTTTCACAAAATAATTTTTTTTTAATTCGATCACTAGTTTCGAATGTTAAACTTTAGCACTAAGTTGCATAGATTATATTAAATTTTTAAATATGAAAAGGCAAGAAATGAAATCTTGGTAATCTCTTAAGGAGGCGAAATGAAAAGTGCTTCTAAATGATATCAGGACCAGCAGAGTGTGAAGAGACTAAAGGGTAAGGGAGTTTGGTAGTCCTTTAGGTTTTCCCTTTCAATAGCTGTTTTTTTTATGGAAGCAAATTTAAATTGGACTATTGCATATGGTAATTTAAACAAAAATTTGGATTAGTTTTGAACGATTTTATTATTTCTAATGATTCGTAAAATTTAATTTTAGACTATTTTCTACGCGATGTATTAGTTTCACTATGAAATCTTTGTTGAATTTATGATCATTTTCATTTAATAGCGAAGTTGGAATTCTGTTTCTTATTATTTTATATTATATTTTCTTTTAATCTTTGATGCAGTGATAGTCAAGTTTTTCCCTTGTATCCGGTTTTTAGCTTCTCAGTCAAAATTTGAATAAAAGAGGAAAATAATTTATCAATTCTAATTATATTGATCCTTCTACGGACAAGTGTACTTCATAAATTTATAAGTACCACTAAATAAAAATATAAATTCAAACGGGTAGGGCCTGTAGATGGATTCTCTCAGATAAATGATTCGTTTAGTATATTACCAATTTAGTAAAAATTTTCGACGGGAAGGTCGATAGTGTTGAAAAACTTCCAACTTCCCGTTGAATGCGTTAACAACGGCGGAATATTCTTCCGCTATCTTATAAACTATTAAATCCTGGAATAGAGTTAGAAGCAAGTTGAGAGACTAGTGGATTAGAGTGGTTAAGGAGTTTGAACTTCCGAATTATAGACCAGGTTGTTGTTTATATTTAACAAATTTAAGGTTATTAACTTTTCTTATTCGAAAAAATATATTACATTTAAAAAAAAAAAAAATTTATTGATATTTACAACTGTATTCATTATATACAAGTAAATCATTTCAAGAAAAAGATTACAATAACTTGTAAAGTTATTAATGTGCATGCTACTACCATAGTTTTACATTAGAAGTTCTCTTGGCGATCTTTTCAGACGCATTGGAGGATTATCGGGAATTGAGTGTGAGGCAAGTTGGGAGACTAGTAGATTTGAGTGGGTTTGGGATTTACTTTGAAGAGATATCTTGTTTAGACTATATCACCAAAATTTGGGGCATTAAGGTCTTTATAGATAACGTCATTTGTGACAAAGTTAGGAGAATTTAGGATTTTTCGAAAGATTTCCTTCCGCCATCTTAAAATAGTATCTTTAAGGACGAAAACTAATAAGATAGTTAGATATTGAAAAAAATGAATAGTATCCTTCTTGACGAAAAATAATTCTATTTTGGGAAGGAGAGTGGTCAAGGATGTCCTTAAGTCGCCAAAAATTTTCATATCCTGGCAGATCTAAAAACAGTATACTTTGATACTCACTCATTTTTTTTATTTTATAATTACTTGCTCATTTTTTAACCTAGCATTACGGGAAAATGGCGCAAAATCAGCAAGTTTCTGAGTAGTGCTACACGAGTACCGTCTCCAGATCACGCCTTTAGTTACTTTCTTTATTTCTTGGCCACGTCTCCCTCATTTGAACTGAATATCAAGCAGCTCTACCTTTGTCGTTATAAACATTTTAAACTACAAGGCACATCCTTCCCGGGGCTTTTTTAACACCGATATATGGTACCACGAATTTGGTCTCCGGTTGAAGAGAGTGATACCGCTTCCTAATTGCCGTATTAGATATGCGGTTGTAAAAGAGGTGTGATATCTGCTCTTACCAAGGAAGAACAATGGAGATGATCTAAAGCATTGCGATAGGATGTTACAGTTTAATAAATAGTAATATATTATTTCATATAGGTAATTAATTAATTAACTATGCGTACGTAAAAGTCACGAACAGTTTAAGAAACTGAAAAAATTTCTTTTTTATTTACTTAAACCCACCTAAAACAAACAACTTTGTAAAAAAATTAGATGTATACTAGTCAATAATAATAAAGCTAATGACATACGTAACACATACTCATACAATGACTGACATACCTAGAAAAACACGCGGAAGGCAGAAAAGAAGCCGAATGAGAGACCTGCTTAAATAATATATTTTTTGTTTTATTTATTTATTATTGATCTATGCCAGGAAGAGGTGATGTTGAGTTTTCCCCATGTATATATTTTAAGCATTATTGTTGTATTTATAACATGCCTGAATAAAGAACTAAAAGAAAAAAGTATATATTTTTAAATAATATTAAAATCAGTAAAAAGGAAAGAATAATAAATGTTAAAATTAACAAGTCATTATTTTATTATGTCAACGTTTCGGCCACGTTGATGGCCAAAAATAATATATAATATATATATATATATATATATATATATATATATATATATATATATATATATAGATATATATAAAATATCAAAAAATAAATAAAAATAGAAATAAAGAGGGTAAACTAAATAAGATCCAGGTGAATTATAAATGAAATGTAAGCTAGGTCAGTAAACATGATAATAAAAAATGTTTAATGAAAGTCAGAAAATGGTAAAATAATGATAATTATACTTAGATTAGAAGAAAAAAAAAATTAACTTATCAATAATTATAATTGACACAAATTTTAAGAACGTTCATATTTATTAAAATTAAAAAATATATTTACATATATACTGTAATATGACGATAAAGAATTATATCTTCACTTTTATTAATATAAATTTATTATAATAAACGTTTCGAACTGCCTTGCTTTGGTCTGTTTAAAGGGAAAGGGGGTCTGGTTATGGTAAGTTAAACTAGAACACTTTTTGAGGAAAATTATTAAAATTACATAGCAATAAATTGTGAAGAATAACTCGCTAATAGCAGTTCCATAAACGTTCTAGATTTGAAGGTCTGTTGGAGATCTTTTCAGTCATCGTATCCTCACCAGTGTGGTTCGATGGCCCTGAAGAAGACCTGCAAGGCAGGTCGAAACGTTGGCACGTATTAAATAATTTCTTCTTAGACATGGTGTTCCTCCTTGACTGCATTCCTGATTAAATTTATTCTATTTTTCTGAATCCATAATTTTTATTTATTTTTTCTATTTCTCATATATTTTCTATCTCTTACTTTCTCGATTATTAAAGATTGTTATACATATAACTGAATATCTAAAAAATATACATCCATTTAAAAATGTATTAAAAATGAAAAATGTGTTTTATGAAAATTTTAAATATTTTTTGTTTTATAAAAATTTGAATTATGATTTATATCCATGGTATAGATAGAGTAAAATGTCGTCTTAGTTATATCTTTAAGTAATAATAATAACAGTCTGATTTATTACGCCCTAATAAAATATTGGTTAATATTAATAAAAAAATGATAAATCTGAAGTTATTTATAGATGGAGAAATTGAGAATCGTGGTAAAACAAAAGTACTTTTTTCTTTCTTTTTTTTTTTTTACATCCGCCAGATTTCAATGTTTCCCCTTTTCATATTAGCCCCGGGAACGGGAAATTGGTACGGAATTTCCTTATCATTTTCAATATGAGAGCAAGCAGGGCTGTTCATTTCTGGAATTCGGCGCCTTCCTTGAGTTCACCCCTCTGGGTTTGTGGAGGTGGGGGCTCGACACCCCCGCCTTACTCAGACGCCTGTCTATAAATAGCAAAAAAAAAAAAAAGAAAAGAAAAAAAGTTTAATGCAGAATTAATTTTTTTTTCATTTCGAAAATCAAATTTTTATGATTGAGAATCAATGATCTTAAAATTGTTGAAGATCTTGGTCCGGAAGGTTGCCGAATTTGTGAAATGCCAGGTTACAGGAATATGAGCCAAAAATAGTAAATAAGGCATTGTATACATAGTACATTTTTTATTTTATTTCTGAACGCCATATCATTGAAATAAATAAATTTAACTTCATGGAGAAAATACATGGTTTACTTCTTACTAAAAAAGTCCATAATACTCGTTTGCTTCTCAAATCGATTCTTTGCAGCTTTTTCTTGAAGTCGGCATATTCTTCTACGCCGACTCGATGAAGCTCCTTATTGCACCTTCGACTGCTTCTAAACCTCCACTGTGGCTCATTGTCGTTTCTTCTCATGTTTATTTATGGTCTTCGGTTTTGGAGTCTTCATGTTATTCTTTTACCATTTTGAAGATATTGCTATCTGAAGGAGACAATTTAAAGTTTGAAGGAAATCATTATTTTAATGGGGTCGCCATGAAATACGGAGAGCCAGGTTATTGGGTGCCGAGTATGCAAGACTGTACTGTTTACAGAAGAGTGAAAATATTGACAGTAAAAGCTTCGAAAATAGAATTTTAATTAGAGTTTTGTTTTTCTTTTAAGTAGTGAATTTTCCCTTAGTGGAAGGTGATAAGCAAGACGAATCAGTTTTCTGTTTACTCGTACGATTCATGTATGCTTGTGATTGGTGTCCTCAAGAAACATGAAGACAGCCGCACCAACTATGTGAGCAAACCCTGAGCAGTAGCCGCCAGATAGCGAGCAAACGCTCGTGGATTTGTGTTGTTAGTTTTTGGTCCGCCCTGGGTATTTCATTTCCCCAGTACCACCCATATCTGGGAAGCATTTCCCCATTCGCCACCAGGTGAGGCACCCGATAGAGGGACTAACAAACCTCGCACGGGATTAGAGGTTTTCGTTATAAAAGATTAATTATTCTTTTATAACGAAAAAAGTGGAAAACGAAGATAAATAAAGAGTAAAAGAGAGAGAAAGAGAGAGGGGGAGAGGGAGAAAGAGGGAGGGAGAGAGGGGGGAGAAGGAGACTGCATAATATAACTGGTTCCGGCTGTTCAGTAAACCCTTAAGTCATTCACTTCTCCCGACAGCTCCCAGTCAGTGGCTCCTTTTCCCCGTTCTTCGTGATTTCCTCGTTACCGAACGTCCGACTCTGAAGAAGAAAACAGTAAGCTGAGTGACTAATTGGTGAAAGAGGAGGTGGGAGAGAGGGACTTGTTATTCAGTGAGGAGGGAGGACGGCGGGCCGTGGGAAAGTCCAGAAAGACGGCGTCCATACTAACCAGCCTAATTGTCTGGACCTCTGTCCCCATCTCCAGGCTCCTAGAACCTTTTTCATAACCACCAAATCTTATCCCGCAACCTATGGTGAAAGGTGGGTATAAGCGGATATCCAGGAGGCGATCGATTGGTCTTCGGCTTGTAAGGCCGTCGCGACCACAAGGAGATACGCAATAGCCGTATCTGTAAAAGTGGTCTTCCGGGGATGGATTAGACGTTACAAACCCAACAGAAAGATCAAAACCAATACAAAAAATGATACTACTGTTCTATTTTCCATTATATATTGACCATTAAGGATTCTAAAAAAAATATCAAATATTAATGATTTATTATCTTTTAGCTACTTTATTTTATCGACTTTAAACTGATATCTATGTGCACATACATCAAGTTCCATTCATTTCAGGATTAATATAAATATCACCTAATTTGAAAAATACCTTAAAAGTTTTACACTTTTTTTTAAAACTATTGTTATTTAAAACCGTATACATTACATACAAAAGAAAATTTGATAATAATGATTACAATGCAAATAACAAGTTAAAAACTACTCACTAGTAGAACTCCAATAAACGTTCTACATTAGAGTTTCGGAGGATTATCGGGAATGGTGTGTGAGACAAGTTGGGAGAGTAGAGTGGGTATGGAGTTTACTATGAAATGATAGGTATCTGGTTTGGCCCAGATCAGCAATGTATGAAAAATTAAGATGTTTACGGATAAGTTTGTTTGTTACATTATAAGTAGCATTAAGGATTTTGGGTTCTTAGGATTAGATACGTATGTCCAAATAAATCTAATTACTTTAAAGTAAATAAGTCCTATGTACTTTATTGGGAGCTTTGAACACTTGTCTAGTAAATGTTGTAGTAGTAAGAAACGGCAGTTTCTTGTCTTTTAAGTCTGGTTAAGGATAGTTCAAAACTTAAAAGTCTTTCACTTAAATCAGCAACATTAGAGATGGAATTGGTTCTGTATTAAATAGAATTATGCTAATTTTCAACTGACTAAACAGAAAAATAAATCATATGAATATGTAGCATATGCTTCAGTATTTATTTCAATGATTAGGGCTCAATAAGTTCATTGTAGTGTGGTTAAGACCTTCTATCTATGAGAGATCTTGCTCATATCCGAACGTGTGCTTATGTTGTCTGTTTAGTGCGGTATGTATTTTATTTTTATCACTTGAGGTACGCATGATGATATAGAAGGATCAATACAATTAGGATTGATGAATTAAATGCCACTTCTATTGAGATTATTTTATTTGAAAACTAGTTTCGAATGCTAAACATTCATCTTCAGTTCTAAAACATACAATAAAATTTTCAACACATCAGTACTATGTTACATAGATTAAAGATTTTTGTTTAAATGATCAGATTAACATATCCAATAGCCCCATTTTAAATTTATTTCCCATAGGAACGAAAAAACCCAATGAGTCATAAGGGAAACCCCGTTGTAAATCTAAAACTTAACCTCCCTGCCCCCCCTCCTTTTACTTCTCACAAATTCAGTGTTTTAGTTACCTCGAAGGTGAGTGCCTATGCTTGATTTCTTGTCTTATCTTTTTAAAAACCTTAGTATATTTAATCTATGTAACATAGTACTGATGTGTTGAAAATTTTATTGTATGTTTTAGAACTGAAGATGAATGTTTAGCATTCGAAACTAGTTTTCAAATAAAATAATCTCAATAGAAGTGGCATTTAATTCATCAATCCTAATTTTATTTTTATATATTTCAAGAAGGGGATCACGATTACTCATTGCAGTCTACTTAGATACTCTCGACGCTGATCTATTTTGGAGTTAGTAAATGCTTTAGTAAATTCATCGGTTCATGTTATAAGCAAAGTAAAGCACCGTGACGTTTGTTTTTCAAAAATTAAATTCAGAATGCGTAATTATATACTTATGTAGTTTTGTATTTCGCCACATAACTGTTGCTATAACAGGTTATTGGAACAATGTTACTAAACTGTTTTACAAATAATCCTTCATAAATAGACTTTACATTTAAGCACTACTTACTGAAATGTTCAGTTTATTATACAAACGACCAAGTACAATAAGTCATTGCTTAAGCGACCGCGGGACTTAGATTCGTGTATATTCCTAATGATGTGGGATGCTACTGATGCTATCTCCGACGGCAGCATTATTTGTTCCCAGGTTAATTTTCAAGCCATGAATTATTTATGTGGCGATTTTAATTGAAACATTTTCGAGTTTCACGCTTTTTTTTTCGGATCGATTAGTGTATTGAGATGTGAGAATCTTCATGATGGATGCCCGCCAGTAAAATGTTTCCTGCCATCAGGTTTTAGCAACGGCTTTGATTATTCTTTTGGTATTTCTGGGAGTGTAAGATATTTCAAAATATCAGTATCACTTCGTTCTTAATGTATTTATTTTTTAAAAATAGATGTAAGCAATACTTCCTAATATAAAAATTACCCATTACACGGTTCATCAACAAATTTACCGGAAATGTTGGCGGAACTTAGTTACTAGTGTTGAGTCGGTACTAAAATTTTTTGATTCTCTATTCTCGAAACCGATGCCTTCATTACAAATGAATCACCATTGCAAAGTATAATCCAATGATAATAGCAACTAAGATATATACAAAAAACAATAGTTATTCTAAAAATAAATTAGCTAACAGCAAATAGCATTTATTATCTTAAACAGATAATGTATAAGTTAACTTACAATCCAGGCAATTTACAACAAAAATTCTTTTTAAAATTTGTATTTAGGTTTTTAATAATTTCAAGTTCATAATCTTAGTTCTGTACGAAAATCCCTTTAGAGTAACAAAATATTACGATGAATAATTAAAGATGTCTGTGATTAAAGATAAAAAAAGAATTAAAAGCTTTTGTTACATATAATTTTTTTATTTGAAAATTGAATCGATTTATGATTCAAAAATTAGGTATCACCGATCAAAATCAATCGGTTCCCAGAAATCGACTTAATACAAACTCCCTAGTAGTTAGTATAGGCATACCATTATACTCTACTTCAACTTTATGATTTGTTTACTTAAATAAAAATAAGATTTATATTTTATTGTTTGCATTTTTCTCAACCAGTTGGAGTGAAAGAGGACAAAACTTGATAAACACGAAAATCCCCCGAATGCCATCAAGGAATTTCTAATCATCCATACTGACAAAATATAAAATAAATTGAAGAATACAGACTAAATAAAATTAAGAATTAAAATTAAATTAAGAATAAAGACTAAAACGATAAGAAACGGCTGATTATCATTCGACTACTTAAAAATTTCAACTGTAAAATTTTTTTACATGACAGTAATTAGACCTATTAGGACATACGGACTCTCGTATCCAAAACCCTCAATGCTCCTTACTCATGCTTGTACACAAAGATCTTAATGTACCATACGTATAAACTCAAAACTCCTCAACTATTCAAACCTATAAGTATCTCAACTTGCTCCCATTCTATTACAGATAACCCTCCGAGGTGTTTGAGTAGGAGACGGTCTCGGGACCTTCAAATATAAATCTTTTATAAGTGATACCAATGCGTAGTTGCTTAACAAGGAATTGACGTGTTGTCTTCAGCATTATCATCACAGTTCCTAGATGCATTTTATATTATTTTTTATACAGTTGTAAATTTCTATAACTGCAAAAAAGTTAAAATAAAATGAAAAAAAAATCCTATATTGACAAATAGCTATTTATGGAAATGAAGTGGGCTGTCATTACCATGATCGGTATCAGTTTATGTTGGTTTTCAACTTAGACAAAGTAGAGAGACTTCGTTTTCATGTAACACGTGTCCAAAATGTTTTTTTTCAATTTTTTAGTGTTGAATTAAGACACGTATCTTGATTAAAAATAATGTTAATTTATTTTATTAATGAATAACAATAAAATAATTAACGGACAGTTCCACATTTGAAACCGTAGAACTAATGATTCTCCTACACATAATCCTTAGAAATATCCATTATTATTTTTGAAGTAAATTATTTTAAAAAACAACATAATTATATGAGTTTTTTTACAGAAAACAAAATTACTGAAAACAATCGAATATTAGAACCGAAATAAAACACACGTTTTGGACCAAGTTAATATAAAGAATGAATTTAATTAGTTTTTTTAAAATTCACCCATACAAAAGAAAAAACTAATTATTAATAAATTATTTTTTGAATATTTAATTCAAATAATTTTTATTATTTAATTTTTTTCAAGCGCTAGTTTATTTTTTGTGAATAAATAAATTATTTTTATTAATAAAGAGTTATATAAATTTATATTGAAAACGGCATTTAAATCTAAATAATTAAAATGTTATTATTAAGATCTTAAAAATAAGCTGTTTAAGGATGGTTGGATACGTTTCTGTAATTGTTTATACAAAAATTATAGGTGTCCAAATATTGATACGTTTGGCTATATACGACATAACGGGATGTTTGGTATAATGTCCTCCAAGACGGTATCCCATTGCCACAATGCGATCTATTAATAAATTTTATAAGGAACGAAACGATAAACTCCAGATAGCGAATGAAAAAAAGGGGCTGTTGACATTTGTGCCGTCCCAGCGGCAGATAGACCTATAGGATAGGGAAACCAGAAACAGGAAAAAAAAGTGTTAAAATGTAGGTTTGCCTGCTGGGTGGAAGCATTAATGAAAACCATCTATTACACTCCTGGCGCCGTGGCTATCTCAGATCCCGGGTTCGAGTCCCGCCCTACCAGTCGGGTCTTCGGCTACTTTAACTAACCGCTCTATTAGTTCTTCCACTTCTTTATCTGGGTATTATACTTTAAAAAAAAAAAACTACTTATGATTATTAATGGGCTAAAAGATGGGAGGGAACAGGTATAAAGTATAAATTTTATTACAACTAACAACAAAGGAGAATGTTTTAGTAGTTCTTAAAAGGCATTTTACGAGGAACAAGAAAGCTAATAAAAACGAGGGAAAGTAGAGAAAGGAAAAACTATTAATTTATATTTTTATATTTATACTTTACTGATGTTTACAAGTGTACAAACTATATACAATAAGTGACTATGTGGTAAAATTATTACAATGAGGTCAATAACTTGTGAAGAATCACTCAATAGAAGTACTTAAATAACTGTTCTACATTAGAAAGTCTCTGGGCCATTTTCTTTTCAGACGCCTTCGAGGGTTCGGGAATCGAGTGAGAAGTTGGCGGACTAGTGGATTCGAGTATGTAGCTTGTCATGGAAGGATAGGCATCTTGTTTACAGGACATCTTGATCGTTATTGATACGTTACCTGTGACCTAACAAAGAGCATTGAGGATTTTACGAATGATTTTGTATTGTAAGGATTGGATACGAGAAGAATTGGAAGGTTTAGCCCTAAAGCTTACCTCCATATGTACAAATGTGTCTACTTACTGTTATTTAAATATGTCTCTTTTAATTAATTGGGAGCTTTGAAAGTTCGTCTAGTAAATGTTGGAGTATAAAAACTATTTATTTCTTTTTGTTTATTGGACTTGATGTTCTTATGTACTCCAACAAGGGCAGGAAGGACGGTCATCCTACAGGTTACTAACCTATTCTTGCTAGAGTAGGAAGATAGATCGTTAATCGTTGAAAGTTAGGTTATGAACGCCACCCTACGGGCAAATCTTGAAGTTAAAGTGGCGGAGATCGTTCTGGTAGAGCATAAGGTAAGGTGGTTCGGGCACCTTGGGATGGTTGTCGAAGGAACTGAAAGACCTGCAAAACTTGTGTAGAGGGAAGACCGCGCATAACATGGAAGACGTTTCCATGAAAAGAACGAGGCTGATTCGCGGTACTTTTGAATTTCGATGATGAAGAATTTTTTTTTTCTATTAATTTGTTTGTAGTGAATTTGAACATAGACCCAGAAGTTTGGGGCTCAATGCCTTACTCACTAATATACTCGCCATTTATGATTATATGTTTAATAATTAAATATGATAAAATTTAAATGTCGGCTATCGGTGTTATTATTACCGTTAAGGTCTGAATGTGATACGTAGTTTTATACAAATTTTGGAATGATCTACGGTAATCTACGCTCATATTTCGATTCAAAAAGTAACTAAAATAAACTATGGAGAAGTAGATAGTTGGGGTATGCAGTCATAAAGATACCCAGCAATTAAAAAATAAGTTTTCTCCTAATACTTAACATTCAACTATACCTCATCAATATAAAATAAACTATAATAACTAAACATATTCGTTATACTTTTTTTTTTTACGAGATAAAACATAACAAATATAATATAATTTTTATTTTTTTTATTTTGTTTTTATAGGCTATTAGGAGTGATCAGTCAAAGAGAAAATAAATAAGAATTGTAAAAATAAACTATACATTAGTACATTATGCCAACGTTTCGGCCATAGCTTTGATAGGCATTAACAGGGCAGATAGAGAAATAAAATAGCATTGCCTTAGTAAAATAATGTATTGTTAATTTTAACCTTTCTTATTTCTTATCCCTTTGGTTGATCCCTCTTAATAACTTACAATACATACTCACCCAGTCAACAATACACACTCTTAAAATATTATTTTGAAATAGAACATAACAACAATCCTTAAGGATCGGTTAAATATTCAATAGGTTAATAAATCAGCATAAGAATCGGAAGTTGAAGGTTTGCCCGGAGCTAGCCAACCCTGGTATGCATAATATTAGTGCAAGAGAGGTAAGTGGTTGGGAGGCTGGGAGGCTGAGAGGCCGTCACAGATTCAATTGCCGGCCGGGGGACAGACAGAAGCAATTGGACCTCTAGTGGACTTTGTGAGGTGTGAAAAGGCTTTGTTTGTGCCGGTAAGTAGCCTCAATGAATATGGATGGTGGTGGGGGCATTTCCGCCGGGTTTTCGCAGAGTCGCAGCTTCCGGTCGGGCACAAAAGACAGCCGACGATCTGCATACAAGGGACCACCGCCCGGAACAAATCCACACGCGGCCAAGAATGCACACCACAAATAAAATAAGGATTCAACCTCGTAGCTGATTATTTCCTCCATCCAGTGTCCCCACGCACGACATTTACATTTTTTGCAACAAAGCAACGCGTAGAATTAACAACAATGCGGAATGGGGGTCTCTTCCCTGGAGGCGATATGATTCCAGAGAAAGGGCTCTTCTTTTTGTATGATCTAGACAATGGGAGTGCCGCTGTATCTTGACGACAAAATCGCATTTTAGTTCAGTGGAACGCCAACAATCCAAATCTACGAATACTGAATTTGATCTATGGATTATTGGTTGTTTAAAAAGAAAAAAAAATGTAAACTTTCTACATATAGAAATGTAGTCTTCTCCATTAATTTACCAATAAAAAATATTTATTTTAAGTTAGACATAATGTTCAAACTTCCCTATTTATTTGCATAAGGTCATATATACATATATAGGTCACTTATAATGTCATTAATTAGCCAAAATATCTAAAATGTCCCATGTGTTGAAGATTATTCCCACTTAAAACTTTTTACTGTCACAAGCTGACATATATTCTCAAAAGATTCTTTATAATGTTCTTTGGCGCCTGAAAAGATCTTGAAAATTAAACATTGAAGAACATTAGGCCGTCAGCGTGTTTGTTGTGGGTTGTTTCTTGCCAAGTCCTACCTTGTTCCAAGCCGCACAATCATGAGTCCAATTTTGGTAAATATAGATTTAAATTACAATCAAATAAAAGGCTTGATCCGAAGGTCAAAAACCTTATCGAAAACCTCAAACCCCCAAGATCAACTTTAAAGCTCCCATGTCGCTTTATCTATCTGCCGTTTACCCGCAGGCTCAAAACTGATTACTTTTTTTAGAATTACTAAATCAAATGACGTTACATGCCCATTTTAACCTGTTACTATTCTCTGAACTATATTTACAGTTAATTACGCGTAATGGAACCTTTTGTTGGTCAAATATTCTACGCCTTACTTCATGGCTATGTTCTTCCCTTTGCGTAAGCGGACATATAAAACTGTAGTTAGTATATTAAATTAGTAATTAAAATGATATTTTTTCTATTTAAATTATATTTATTAATTATTTAGATTTAGTGAGGCCAAAATCACCTATCTTATTAATAAATGAAGAAATTGAAACCGGTCCCTAGCTGGCCAATACGAAAGGGAAAAAATAACGTACTTTAAATCCACTATTCTACTCAAAAATAAACTAAATATAATTTGGTCAACTATTCTGATTGACTGATAACAAATATTTTCGTACTGTTTGCCAAAATCCTGTTTTAAAATTTATCTTTATCTACAGTACAAGCAAAAAAAAAAAAATCAAATTGATTAAATTTCTATAAATGAATAACATAAAAATAAATAAATCAAATTTAGCTAGGCGCGGTAGATCATTGAGTACTAGATGTCTAAATTCCCCTAGTTCGAATTTATCTGATAACATAAAATTTATTTTCTAATCTTTCTATTTTTCTAGCCGTTGATCGATTTCGAGGTCGGCAGAATCTCCTGGGGCACAACAAGCCTGTAAAATCTCCTCATTTCATAACGGTTTTCCCAGACACAGTACATCCTTACATTTGAGTTCAGAATCTAAGACCATTGTTTTCGTTATTTAATTTGTATTTAGCATAGTTTCCGTTACTCCTATGAAGTATTTAAATTTACCATCCCTTAATTGACATTTTGGGTAATGGTATACATTAAGAATTAATAATTAAAAATAAGTATTTTCTAATATCGCATTTAGAGCATGGCAAGATGCCCCGGTCCTACAGAACGTTAAGCTTATTAGGCCAACCAGATAAGAAATTCCTAATGATCCTGTCCCATCTCGCCTAGTAAATACTGAGTCTTTTTCTTTTTTATCAGGGATCAAAGCGTTCCTTTTTTTTTGTTTTCTTCAAAAATAGTATCCTATATCATAACTATAGGCAAAGGTATCTCACCAAATGATCTTGTCCTTAATCAGATTGGATTATGCTTAAAGCCACTATATTAGTCGGCCGACATGACTCCCGGCTCTCATCTGATCGTCCCACGACGAGACAGAGTTAAAACTCCGAGACGGGAGCGTAAAAGGAATGTTTTTTTCCAGTCACGTCAAATTTCGTTTAACGGCGTAATAAACTAAGGAGATTAAAATGCAAACTGTAGATTTCACAGGAGAACCTCTAATTTATGTAGACTGCTTTTCACACGTTATTCGGTGGACTCGATGGAGTCAAAAAAAAAAAATAAAACTAAAACAAAAAAAATCTTGGAAAAAAAAGAAGGTGGAATTCAGAACCCGACGGGCTGCTAATTTACTAAAAGAGTATTTTGTGCCGCGGAGGATGAGTTGTAAATGGATTTGGTTATGGATCTCTTGGGCTGATAGTGAAAGTGAAAACCGAGTCGTTGGCTAACCGGTCCCTGGATTCCAAACATAAAACATCAATTTGCTCATTTCTTAGGTAATGGTTTCCCTATCGGATAGTGGCTACCTTAATTGTGCCACCCCTCGCATTTCTGTTCCTCCTCAGCGTCGCCGCCAGCCTCTGTGATCCCTAAGGCCGAGGAAGCATTAGCTCAGATGGATACAATCTGAAACAAATACAATCTGAATTGAGATAAACGTATACTGGAACAGGAAAATTATTTGGATGCTTGAGAACGAGTTGAAAACGATTATTCAGATTTTGAGTTAGTGGAGTAGTTAGCAAACGTAAAAAAAAAATTTTCTCAGTTCAATTTTTTTGGCTAACCGTTCGTTCCTTTTTAGTTGTTTACGTCATATATACTTTAACAGTAAACAGTAAATTCAGTAAACTCACTCTTATACGGCTATCACATAACACCTTCATGTTTTTAATATATTTCATGTAAGAATCAAAACTAAATTAATTTTAATTGATTAATAATATATCTGTGTCACCTTCGTATAGTGAGTTCAGTGCGGTTCTATGAATTTTGAGTTATAGGTATCGCCGGATATCCTGTTCTTCGAATTATTGTCGAAAATATTCCAAACTTTCAATTGCGTTTATTTTAAAATATATTTTTTGCACAGGTGCCACAGATTTGATTAATATTAAAAACTATATAATTTAAATATTATTTAATAAAAAAATAAAATATAATTTGGTTAACTATCTTGAACTACGGATAACAAATATTTTTACCCTGTTATCCAAAATCCTGTTTTAAAATTTATCTTTGTATTAAGTACAAGTAAAAAAACAAAAAAAATCATAGCATTATGAAATGCTCATATCATGTTATTCGATTACTACAACAGGACTTGGAAAAAAAAATTAGGAACATTTAAATATCTGCTGTACCCACCTTTTCTTCAATCCAATTTAAAATTTTCAGAGCCCTATTTGGTTATCATACCTTTTGAAAACATTTATAAGAGAGACGTTGAAGAATTCTAGAACCAACCATGGGAAGGTATTTATTTTATCTATCCCTCTAATGCCATTAACTGAATGTGAAACTAACCAATAAAACTCGAAGCTGTCTCTGACGTAATCCTGTGTTTATATTCATACCAGCGAACTCCTTCGGGGTGTCTTCTGAGAGTGAAAATAAGATCAGTTCTCATGGAACTTTTGGAGGGATGACGTCAATGAAGAAAAGGGTTGGGAGCCTTTCTGAAATTCTGCCAAATGGGATTTTACTCAGACATTTTCCTGAGCAGATAAATGATGAATCGTCAACAATATATATTGTAAGCGATTTACGAATTATTATTATTAGAAATTGTATGTTTTTCGTTTTAAATTATATTTCATGTATGATTTTTCTTGATTGATTTCTACTTTCAGAATCGGTTATTAACCGACCATACATGATGGTCCTGCGACCAATGAAAGTTTTAAATTAGTTTCTTACAAGTTTTAGACATAGATATTGTCTAATTATCTTAATTATAATACATAAATGAAAAAAAAAATAATAATGTTACGTTCTAATCGTCTGAAAGAAATTTTTTAGTATTTCAAGAAGTGGAAATAAAAAAAATCATGATTGGTATACGTCGATACATAAATTTAAGATTGATATTCTTTAGTATAAGAATACTATATATGTTTAATTTTAATAATTTAAAAAAATATATCAGATTTAATTTATTTTATTTTATTTTATTAATATTTTGAAAGTCTAATTTATATTCCTTATATTCCTGGATGCTGTGAAGAAGTCGATAAAACAAAATTTTGTGATTTTCAGTAGCGATTCCAAATCCTTATAATTACTCTAAAAATACTGTGCAGAAACAGATACTTTTTAGTCCTCATTAAAAGTTAATAGTTGAATAATTTTAAAGGTAATTTGACTGATCCACATCTTTGTCAATGAATCACCGATTCATAATTTTAACTTCGTATAAATGAAAACAAGTTTCTGAATGTTGAAGGGAATGGAAAATAGTTATTAAAAAACAATCTATATAACAATGTCTGGATTAATTATAAAAAACATTATTGTTTTAGATAATAGAAAAGCTGGATTTTTACATAAAAATGGCAATTACCAGTCAAAACTAGTTGTGAGATCACTCCAAATCGACCATTCTCGATAGAAACAGATGCCGGAGTACGGGCAGTGATCTGGCGAAATCCCTAGCAAATCCCACTGCAAACACAACTTGTATCTACCCTTGTTGGAGTGGGATGACATGTCCACATGTGTAGGGGGAATTAGACAGGCTCTTGTTGGGGCTCACCCAGCCTGAAGGGTGGACAGGGTTCGAAACACGATGACCCCTTTTTAATTTGTGGTCTTGGTTTTCGATTGGCATCAGACGACCAGATTGTCTTGAATGATATCATATAATTTTGAATGATGTGAATTGAACTATTCAAAACTGATTAAATCTGAGTACAGATTAGTGATTGAGTAAAAAGTGGGGATGTCTGAGAGGTGTTATATGATGTTTAAAAAAAAACAGTTGTGATTATTAAAAATCAATTTCGATAAAATGACGAAAACATTTTAAGTATACGTATTCCGAACATGATTATACATAATTCATATATTTTTATTCCATCATAGATAGGTTTTAAATTTTAAAGTTGTTCCCTAAACAGTAGAAAAATCCAATCAAATACAGTCTGCTATAAATAAGAGAAGTGAGTAATTCTGCTCTTAAGTAACCATATATTCCTAATTTACAAAGTAATTATAACATAAAAGCAAAACAATGGTATATGATTAATTACAATTCAGATGTATACAAAACAAAGTATTAATTATTTATTTAAGGAAACCAACTTTTTCACATTTCGCGTGTCATCTGAGTTTAATCTATTTTTTAAAATAATGTCAGCATCAGTAATAAAATAAAAATAAAAATCGGATGCACAGAAGTTTCTCTCTCTTCAAGGGCCCCAACACTAGTTTCTACTTTTACATACTTATATTCCAAGATTTGCAATTTTCGTTTTTAATATTTAGAAGGATAAATAGGTGTATAATTGACATAATTAGATATCACGAGACTATCGTACATCCTAAAGACATGAACTAGAAGCTTCGATTGATACGTGAGGGTCGATTTCGGATCATCGATTCTGGATACCTATTTTTTCCTCGATAATAGTGAACCGAATTTTCGAATCGACATATTTCAAAATTTTATTAAATTATATGACAATAGACACAACTACTTCAACTTCCAGACAACAATGCCGCTGACTAATTAGTAAGAGAGTTAGGAGTTTTGAGGACAACAGTTAGTAAGTAGAGTAGGAGAGGCCGAAATAGTAAGATGTCTGGGCGTCAAAAATAGTAAGATCGGGCAGATCTAAGTATCTTTCAGATTTGTTTAAATTTGTAGTTTTTGTTTTTGACCCGAAGTGACCTCTACTTCTGCTATGCACACTAGCTTATTCGTTTCTTTTCTTTTTCTACACCGAACTGTGACATTGGGACAGTCCTCTGGAGTGGGGAAGATTGTTAGTGACGTCCCCCCGCCTTCCACCCGTCGCCGTTAGAGAAGCGAGACCTTTTAATGCCTCGTCGTTAAGAGGATCCCAGGTGCCTAACGGGGATATATCTCCTACAGCTGGTACCAATCGGCTAATGGCCGGCCTGTCAATTAGTCTTCGCTGCTTCTGCAATCAATACTGGACAGTAACCTCGAGTTTTGCTCAATCCCTCATATCGATTTATATGATTGTCCAATGATATGGATCTGCTTTTTGTTTTGATTTCATAATATCTACATAAAGAAATTTATTGAGTAAATTTAAAGAACGCTAACTATAATATAGTATGTCTACCCATTGGTACCCTATCAATAACAGTGCTATAATGAATCGTTCCGTGGCCATTTTCTTTTAAGATTCTTTGAAGGGTTGTCGGAAATGGAATGGAAAGCATGTTGAGAGACTAGTGGGTTCAAGTAGTTATGGAGTATATTATGAAAGGACAGGCACCCGTACAGGACATGAATAGATGAAGTCCGAGCTAACCAATCTTTTCAACATGGATAAATAGAATTATGGCATACATTGACGATGCGTAATGCAACGTACGGACATGACCACCATTATTAGTAACTTTATTTTTAAAATGATAAAACACTTTTGAAAGAGTTTTGGATTCTATGGATTGTATATATGTTTTATTCTTCAAATTGAAATTTGAGGAAAATTATTATATTGACATGTCAATAAGATGTAAGGAACTATTCACTAGTGACACTATAATCAATGTTCTACATAAGAAGGTCTCTTACAAGAATAAAACGACAAGAAACTGCCCGTCGTTTCAGACTACTTCAACATTTACTAGACAAACGTTCAAAGCTCCCAATTAATTACAAAAGACTCATATACAAGACTGTGATTAGACCTATTTGGACGTACGAAGTTCAGCTTTGGGGCTCCACTAAACCATCCAATTCATCTTGTATTCAATCCTTACAATCCAAAATCCTTCGAAAAATCCTCAATGCTCCTTACTTTGTGACCAATAAACTTATCCATAAAGATCTTAATGTTCCAAATGTTGCAGATTTAGCCTACACCAGATACCTATCCTTTCATAGTAAGCTCCATTTTCACTCATATCCGTTAGTTTCTCAACTTGCTTCCCACTCCATTCCTGATAATCCTCCGAGGCGTCTGAAACAAAGATGGCCTAGAGACCTTTTAGTGTAGAAGTTTTAATAAAATGCTACTGATGAGTAGCTCTTTTCAAGTTTTAACATGTTATTATAATAGTTCTCAATACATTTGCTTGATGTATATATTCTGTACAGTTGTAAATATCAATAAATTATATAGAAAAAAAAAAAAAAAAAAAAGAAGGTCTCTTAGCCATCTTCTTCTTAAACGCTTCAGAGGGTTATCGTAAATTAAGTATGAAGCAAGTTGTGAGATTAGTGGATTCGAGTAGGTATGAAGTTTACTATGCAAGGATATGTATCTGGTTTCGGTAACATATGGAATATTAAGATCTTTATGGAAAGGTTTTTTTGTGGCATAATAATTGAAGATTTCACGAGGCAGTTTTGATTGTAAGGGAAGGATACAAGAAGAATTAGAAGGTTTAGTGGAGCCCCAAAGCTCAACTCTGTATGTCAAAGTAGATCTGATTAACGCCAAGTAAATAAGTCTTTTGTAATTTATGGGATCTATGAATGCCTGTCTAGTTGAAGTTGTCAGAAACGACTAGCAGTTTCTTGTCTTTTAATTCTGATATGTAGATTCCAAGTAAGTTGATTGTCCAGATGAAGTACTAGGTAGCGGAATATCATCAAAGGGTACAGTTGGACAGGATGTCACGAATCAGCATTAATACTGGAGTAATATCTTGTGCATAAACCTCTGATCGGAAATAGGAACTGTTTATAAATTATCTAAATACTTGTTATCTGTTATAGCTTGACGAATCCTTACATAAAGAGGTGTTTGACACCTCATGGGGGAGCTTAGGAATGGTAATCGCTTCTATGAATCGCTTACTCATCGAGGACGAAAATTCTTACAATGTTTTAAGGCTCCTTTAAAGGGAACTATCGTCGGCAATTCATATTCTATACTGCGTCCTTAAATATTAATATTCCCGAGGGATGTTAGCTAACCAAAACAGGAACCCGGGACCACACATGCCGGGATAGTTAGTTATATATGCCGGCACTCATTTAATTTTATCGCCGATATTCACCGAATCAATAATGATTAAATTCAATTGGATAACAGAATTCAATTGTAGTTACTGCTAAATAAATTTTAAACTGTCTCTACGCCACGAATACTAAACTCGAATTTAAGCTGTTTGTTTAGCGAGCGCTCAATTAAAATTTATTTATTCTAAGAGTATAAACAAAGTCTCAGCATTTTAATTGAGGCGTTTTATTATATGTCTTTATTATATTTATTTGAAACTTATATCATTTTTGAGTAATAGAAAATATTTTAACTATTACATTTTAAAGAATAGGCTAAATAGATTAAGTATATATAGTACATCTCTGGTATGTGTGTGTGTGTTTTTTTATTTTATTTCATATGAAAGTGAAACCGGTACTACTTCAACCCATGCGAGGACTTCAATACTTGATAAAGTAGTACTGTTCCTTAGCGATACTAAGACACTATTCTACTAAGATACTAAGATATTTTAATACCAGAGTTAGGGTCCATATATATTTTTAAAGGCTGTATTTTCCGTTCCATTTGTTTCTAATTATGTATTCCAGCTAGTGATAGGAAATAAAAAGTTTTCATAATAAAACTGCTGTTGTAGCAAGATTTTATATTCTTTTTGAGCTCATTAATTAAATATAGTTCCACTCTCAAGTACTCTTTATCCTCCCGATCCTTGACCATTCATAACAGATCCTCCTGCCCTAGTATTGCTGAACTTGTGAAGCCATTACCATAATTAGAAACAGCATCATTTCATAACGGACATCCGCCAGTTCCTGAATAAACAGGGATGTCTCCCGAACTACAATAAAACATTCACAAGTTTAGGCTCAATCTCGAAGCTTGAGGAAGCATTAGCATGATAATCAGCCGACGATCACACTCAATGGTACAATAGCGGACATGCACGTAGATCCAGACTGCTGCGTCAGGAGGCCGCATGAATGGATAGGAAGCCGCGATGACACGGAGACGCTGTTGGGAGACATAAGCGCTGGCAGAGCATGCTAATCCAGCCGCCGCTTTAGCAGATTGTGGGTGGAGCCAAGCGGCCCCTATACAAATGAGCATCATTTGCATTGCGGTGTTAAGCCGCAATGTGCTGCATCAGTGAAATGCTAATTGCGGGGGAGGGGGGCCTCCTAAATATCTCCAGCCCCGCCCCAACTCTGCCGACATCCGCCCTCATTTCGTTGTCATAGATCAACTCCACCGGGCCCACCGATATACGTCCCGTCTGGAAATGCACGTTCCAGGATATTTCCATTCCAGAGCTCTAAGGACTGTCCACCGCGGGCGGAGGGTCATGAACAATCATGAACAAGAAGTAAATGAGGGCTTACAACTCCCTTGAAAACCTCTTTGTCTGGTTGAACAACCGAGATAAGACCATTGCGTCTTAATCCTTTTTCATTCTCACTAAACACCAGAGGGACACCTGATACCGTTGAGGGCTGCCGCCGCCTGGATGGTATTCAGGTCAAATCATTTCCTCGGCTTTCTGTTGGATCCTGCCCCTGCACCGCCTTTCTGTGCATAAATAAATTGCACAGATGAAATAAAGACAATCAAATTGAATATAATTTTACAGCAATATTTAGCTATTAAATGCTAATGAACAATTTATAGTTCCATCAAAGATATTCTTGAAAATTAAATTAATTTAAAAAAAAAAAACGACTTAAATCTACATGTACATACTTCAAAATCAACTAAATCATCTATATTTATATACCTATTCACAATTATCGATCAGTTATTTTTGTAGTCGGTGCTAACCAAAACGAACGGATATGGAAAGAAAGCTGATAATTGTAAAGAAGTGCAGAAAGCCAAAAATAACTGATCATAAATTGTGAATAGGTATATAAGTATCGGAAATTTCGTTGAATGGTCTTGTTTTTAAAGTAATTTATATATTATTTATTACTTTTTAGTTCAAGTTTGTACATGTAGGTTTAATCTTGACGTCGGTTATTATTTTTTTTTTTTTCTAAAAATTAATTTTTCAGTCAATAAGTTCGCAAACCTCTTCTTAATTACATTTGAATTTAAATTATTACTAAACTTTTATTTTGAAGTAGATAAAAAAAAAAAAAAAAAAAAAAAAAAATCATTTACTGTAAAATATTTAGTATATAAAGTTTAATAAAATTTGTGATAGGAAATTACTTTTTGGGTTTTCCGTTAATGCTATGCGTTTTCATTTAATTTCAAGGGGGGTGTAGCCATTTTTTCCGAATTTTGGATTGTTTCCAAAATTAAAAAAAAAAAATTTGTGCTTACGATTCGGCTCTCGACGGACGGACGAACTAGCCGTGACCTGGGAGCGGAGACCGGTAGTGAGACCACACGCAGCTCTCATCAGCGCCTAGTCATAAAATACGACCAGCTGCTTGACCCCATCTCTCCCTCTTATCCCTCCCATCCCTCCTATCACTCATCCAGTGCATTTAAATTGGGCCGACATAAGCAATTTGATATATCTCAGAGGGAGATACTGAAAAGGCAGGGTGCGGAATGAATAAAGGAAGAAATCAAAGAGATTTCTGACAGTATATAAAAATCAATTTATTAAAATCAATCCATTTTTTCAACACAAATAAAAAAAAAATTCTATGTCCTGTGAATTTAAGTTAGAGTATTTTTTTTTTAAACTCAATTTCTCCCTGACAATCACCATGACACAGCAATAGTTATCTTACTGAGATTAACTCCAACCAACCCACTGGTCTCTGATTATCCTCTAAAGAATCTGGAAAGAAGTTGGCCTAGAGATCTTCTAATATAGATTTTATTGAAGTGTACGATTGAGTAGTTTCTTCCCAATTTATTGTAATGATATATCCTCACATTTTCTTGATGTAAACTGCCGGTCAAACGTTTGAGACGACCCTGTTCCAAAATATATAATTTTTTTTTTAAAACTATTTATTGATATTTAAAATTGCATACAATATACAACAAGTAAATTTGAGGAACAAAATTATAATAATGACATGTAAATAACTTGTGAAGAACTAATCTCTAGTAGCATTTCAATTTAAGTTCTGGACTAGGTCTCTTGGTCACGTTTTACCTAAATTTAAAAGTTTAATATCTTTAATATCTCCCCCTCTCTGTTTATCTCTGTCAAGTTGTGTTTTTTTTTTCTCCACTGTACATAGATTCCATAATATTCATGTTGAAAATAAAAGGGACCTATTTAATAAAAATCTAATTAAATTTTAAATGGCTCAACAAATAATCCTTTTGCCTTCATTTAACGCTTCTAGAAGATTTTTGTTTAAATTTCAATTTTTTTAATCCTTTCAACTTTTCTTTTGGCGTACGAAATTTTTGGTATAAATATGTATTAAAAACTTTATTTTAATTTTTTCCCTTAAAGGCAGATAAACTTTGAAGATCAAGGACTAAACTATATATCTGTGTTGAGTTTTATTTAAATCCATTTATTTTTCGCTTAATATCAAACTTTTAAATTTAATAATATCGTTTCAGGGTGGTCTCAGTCTTTTGACCGGCAGTGTATGTATTGTAATATGTGGGTTAGTCTTTTGAGGTTTTTTAAATATTTAATCTTTATTCTGTTTTTCTCTGATCCTGAAATCCAGCGTTCTCGCTGCCCTTACTAATGTGGCTATTTTTTTTTTTTTTTTTTTTTTTTTTTTTTTTTTTTTTTTTTTTTTTTTTTTTTTTTTTTATCCATTTGTTGAAATTTACACCTGTAAATAAAAAAACAAAACATACATCCAGTAAATGTAATCATAACGTACATATTAACGTGATTTTTGCTATTGAAGCAACCACTCAATAGTAGATCCATCTTGTTTTCAGACGCCTTGGGGTGTTGTCGGGAATAGAATGGGAAACAAGTTGAGAGACCAGTGGGTTTGAGTAGTCATGGAGTTTACTATGAGAGGATAGGTCATTATGGACATGTTTATTTGTGATGCAAGGATTGGATACGAGATGAATTAGATGGTTTAGTGGAGCCCCAAAGCTCAACTTTATACGTCCAAATAGATCTGATAACTGAAATTAAAATGTTTCTATTGTTGTGGATCGGTAGTTTTGAACGTTGTTGAAGAAGTCGAAAACGACGAGTAGTTTTCTGTCTTTTTTTTTATCGGTTTAGGCTTGTATGTCCTTGGAATAGCGGGTCTGTTCAAAAGGCATTAGTTGAATATTATTAAAGGATACTCGACAAATTTAAAAATATGAGATAGGATCGTTGCATTTGGTCGCACTTGTGATTAGTTTTAAAAACGACTGTATTTTCCTGGCACGTCTTGGAGCGGTCGGAAAATAAACTAATACTACCGAAGAAGGCCTTCTACATCCAATATTTCGGTCGTCTCCCGGTAGTTTTATAAGACGGGTTCGGTGAGGAGTGCGTGTGGCAGCCCCGTTTTTACGATCTGGTCTGGAAGCTAGGAGATAAGGGATCGTGTAGGGGCAGGTAGGTGTCCCATTTGGTCGGTATCAATTTCAGTAGCTGGCCTAACTGAAATGTCACCTCATTATCACATAGCCGGGTCTACTCTCTGTTCGGAAAACATCCGCCCCCCGCCACCGTAAAGTGGAAGATATACGGCGCCCGGGCACCTGATAAATTGCTCCTGGACACTTCTGTCCTCACCACGTCGGGCTCTGTGCATAAACATTTTGTCAACCCTATCTTATGGTCCCGGATAAAGTAACAGCGAGGAATTTACTGGGTATCCAATGTTTCGTGATATGATTCACCTGGAACGAGAACACGGGACATTAAATACGTTTGCTTACTGGAAGCAATGATCTGGACGTAGTTATATTTCAAAAAACGTATAAAAATAAATTAACATCGATGTAACTACCACAGTTTAATCTCTGTTACTGTTGCGCTGACAAAAATAAGGTCAAATCTCCTGCAAGAATAAACTTAGAAATATATCTTACTACATAAAGGTATCTTTATAAGATGTAAATATAAACCAAACATCCTCTAAATAATACCTAAATAAATTTGTAATATTACTAAATATAAATTAATAATACTTTGTAATAGAAAAGCGATTTATTTTTATTTTATATCAATTTATTGAAATTTACAACTGTAAAAATATATACATCTAAGTAATGTGTAATCGAATTAAAAAAGAATAAATGACAAATAATTCATCGATCAAAATTCTTTGTAAAAATGTTTAAAATAACTTGTCAAGCAGCTACCCATTGGATCTATATTAATAATAGTTCAATATTAGAAGATCCCTAGTCCATCTTCTTTTTAAACGCCCTAGAGTGTTACCAGTATTCCAGTAGTAGCCAAGTTGATAGACTACTGGACTCCACAGATAGCGTTATGATTTGTCTGGATTACACAATATTTTAAATAAAAAAATAAAAAATAATCATTAACCTATACATTATAAGCATTTCAAAAAATTCGTTTTATCGGACAATTCAAAATCAAACTGATTATTTATTTTTTTTTTTTTTTTGACAATACTCAATGTAAGTGAGCAATTAACAATATTTTTTATTGTTACTGTACAAATATGTCAAAACTTGAAAAGAAATACTCATCAGTAGCACTTCAATAAAAATTCCACACTAGATCTTTTGGCCATCTTCTATTTAGAGGCCTCGGAGGATTATCGGGAATGGAGTGGGAAACAAGTTGAGAAACTAATGGATTTGAGTAGTTATGGAGTTTCTATGAAAGGATAGGTATCTGGTTTGGCTGACTCAGCAATATGTGGAACATTAAGATATTTATAGACAAGTTTATTGGTAACAAAGTAAGGGGCATTTAGGATTTTACGAAGGATTTTGGATTGTAAGGATTGGATACGAGATGAATTGAATGATTTAGTGGAGCCCCAAAGCTCAACTCCGTACGTCCAAATAGGTCTTCAAATCACAGTCATGTAAATGAGTCTTTTGTAATGAATTGGGAACTTTGATCGTTTGTCTAGTAAATATTGAAGTAGTCTGTAACGACGAGAAGTTTGTTGTCGCTTTAGTCTTGAGAAAAAAATGAATATGAAAATCCCGTTTTATTTATTTTCTCTGCTCTCAGTCAAGATAGAGAAATAATTTGTTGGCGTAAAATTGTAGTTTTGTGTGCTATCTCTTTATTACAAAACCTGATAAATAATCTATTTAATAATAATATCAGGTTTTGGTTTAAACATGATATCCTGCATTAATTTCCGGACAAAGATTAATTCCCGATAGAATGGAGTGGGAAACAAGTTTAGGAAAGCGATGATTTTTTTTTTTTAGCTTTGGTTTTTTTTGGAAAGAATTACTTGAGGAACGCATGATGGTATAGAAGGATCAATATAATTATGATTGATGGATTTATCGTCACTTATATTGGAATTAAGGGAAAGCATAAGTGATTTTGAGTGTAGGATATATGAGATGAAGTTGAGTTGGACGAAAGATGTCTAAAATGTAAACTGAATTAGACTTTTCAGCGGTTAAAATTAATGGATGTTAATGAATTGTTTATGATGTCGGAATTTTCAATTCACATATCCAATCCTTACAATCCAAAATCCTTGGTAAAATCCTAAATTCTCCTTATTATGTCACAAAAAAACTTATCCATAAAGATCTTAATGATCCAAATATTGCTCATTTGGTCCAAACCAGATAACTGTAAGCTTCATATCCATTCGAATCCACCAGTCTGTGGAACATGCTTCACAATAAATTCCGATAATCAAAGAGACCTTATAATGTAGAACTATTGAAGTGCTACTTGTGATTATTTCTTTACATGTTATTGACATGCCATTGTAATTATTTTCCTCAAATTTACTTGTTGTATATAATGTATACAGTAGTAAATATCAATAAATAGTTTTTTAAAAAAATCAAAACTTATATTAAGAAGAATAATTTTATCAAGTCGCAAAGATAATTTTACATTTTCTATTCATACGCCAATCGCAAATATTTAAAACTTCATGAAAGCTCATAGAATTTAAATCCGTGGATAAAAATAAACCTTATTTAGAGGTGAATAAAAGGGAAAAGTGCACAATAAAAGGGAGAAAAAGGTATAAAAATTGTAGTAGCTGCTGAGATGTCAACAAATTCCCTGGAAGCTTTGATGTAATTCTTTATCCGGCTCTGGCAGTCGTTAACGGATCCCACACGACTAGCTATAAACTCCCGCGACTAAACACGGCCCCTTCATTCGCCATTATCTGATACTTAGCTGAATAAGTGGTTTCTGGGACCAGTAGCCCTACTGCAAATATCACCCGGGCTTCTGCTGGAAATTTTGCCAATCCGGTAGGATCATGTGCCACAACTACCTGTCTTTAAGAGTTACTGTCTACCTTAGGATCCGATTCAGGAAACACAATTCGGAATACGATATAGTTTGGACATTAGACATAATCTGTTTCTCATCCACTTGGCAAGAAATTTCTCCTTTTTTAACAAAGTAGTGATAATATAATTAGTTGGTATCCTGTTAACAATAGTCTTGTTAAGCCATCATAGATAGAGTATTCGTGCCTTCTTGTAATACTCTGGAGAAAAAAATCAAAAATATTAAAAATTTGCTGAGGTGTTAAAGAACGGCGTTTCTGGTTTTTCGTAAAATGATAGCAGCAACCAGCACACCGGCTCGCCTTCTCAAGCTGCGCCTTCTCCACTGCCAACCTCACGAGGCTGAATGAATCCCGTTCATTGGTTTTATTTGATCACTTGTGACAAAAATGTCTCTCGTAGGGGGTACTATGAAGTTCACTCAAAGAAATAATTAAAAAATTATAATAATAAAATGGGTTCCAATTCAACGACAAAATGAAACGAAATATTCGAATCTTTCATGAAGAAAGAAAAGTAAGATCCGAAAGGAAGAAACAATACTGGGCTCAAAGAAAGTCACAGCTCGCTTATAATAATAATAAAAAAAAAAAAAAGGTATTGATCTAACAAACCCCAAAGTTAGGTGAAACGAAAAAATAAATAAATAAGATTTGTAAATATATGATACATCACTAAACATGAAATATTAGATTAAAAAACTTTATTTTTTATGCCGAAGTTTGGATCACAACATTGATGGTCTAGATCAGAACAGATTACAGAAAATTAAAATTTTAAAAAAAATGTACAATTCACTGTCATATAGTCCTTTTGCTTCTGTTATATAAAATTTTCATTTTTTTAAGGGACTCAACCTAACCTTTCAATTCTTCTCGTATCCAATCCTTAATCTACCTTATTTACTAAAGTTATCCATAAAAATCTTAATATTCCATATGACGTTCCATATGAAGTAAACTCCCACTCGAATCCACTAATCTCCCAAATTTCCTTACACTCATACAAAGTCCCGATAATTCACCGAGGCGTCTGAAAAGAAGATGGCTAAGAGACCTTCTAATGTAGAACTATTATGAAGTGCAACTTGTGAGAAGTTCATTTCATGTTATTTTAATAATTTTCCTCAAATTTATTTGCATATAATGTATACAGTTGATAATATCAATAGGTAGTTAAACAAATTAATGAATTTACCGTTTTAAATTATCTGTCATATTTCGTGAGTCATATTAACCTAAATCAACAACCTCTTAAATAAAAAATATAAAAATATATACAATCATATGCGCTTGCTCACAATTTTAATGATTTTTTTTTTTATATGTATACAAAACTAGGAAAATAAAATTAATTTTGAGAAAAGTTAGAATAAAAATACTTGTATTTCTACTTATTGTCAGAAAACCACAGGTAATTTTCATTACTAGAGGTACGCACTGTGGTACAGAAGTATTAATACAATTAGGATTGGTGAATTAGAATATTCGACAATATTCAAAAGGTCACTTCAAGTGCTGTTTACGTAATATGAAATAGTTTAAAAATTAACTATTAAATAAAATTGTATTCATTATTGATATATTGTATTATCTTTTCGCTACGTCACAAAAATTGCCATACTTGATTCCAGTTGTTATTAAATAAACAAAGACTATTTTAAACAGAAGATCCCTGAACTAGGAAAACAAATTTACTATGATATTAGGAAACTTTTCTTAATTATTTAGCTTTTCATTAATCAAAGTTAATTTTAGAGAGAGTTCTAAAGTACACACTCAAGCTAGTTTCTTAGTTCAATTAAACTATCTTGAAGTTAATAATTATAGATTTTATACTTCTATTATTTTAATGGCGTTTATCAATTTTGTTTTATTAAAAATTAAATAAATGGAGACGTTCATAATTTTTTTATTTTTTTATTATTATTAACGATTCATTAATGCTAAAAAAAAAAATGAATAAAATGAATTATTTCATAAAATAGAAACATCTATAGTAGATTTTTACATATATTCCTACACTTTCCCAATTGTGTTATATTCTATATTTTGCAATAGTTTCGGTAAAATTTTGTTCACATATTAGCCTTAGATATGGTAGATTGTAATGTTTTGTAAAAACTAAAGTTTTTTTTTATATTTATTAATTGATATTTACAACTGGTTACAATATAAGGATCAAGTAAATGTGTAGAAATATTATTACAATTGCATGTCAATAACTTTTGAAAAACTACCCATTAGTAGCAGGTCCCTAGGCCATCTTCTTTTCAAACGCCTCTTAGGGTTCTCTGAAATCGTGTGGAAAGCAAGCAAGGAGGTGGTTTCGCGTGTATAAAGCTTAGTTGGAACGATAGGTGTCTTTTATAAAAAAAAAAAAAATTTACATTACATTAAAAAATTACATAGGTCTTGGCTTGTAAATTAACTGAATCCATTGTTATTCCAAAGTAAATCCGTATAGTATGCAAATAACACATAATAGCATAGGCAAATAAGTAATATAAACAGTAAAATCCCCCTATCCGCCATTACAAAACAGACACCGCATCGGATTAGGGGAAACGTCGGATAATGAAAATTATCAATTGTAATTAGAAAAACATAACGCTAAACAAAGTGTTTTGCCCAGCAAGACGAAATTATCACCATCGTAGCTTTATTTTTCTTTCTAAAAAAAAAAATTATTTTTAGTAAACATTTAAAAATGAATTTTAGTTTATAATAAATTATTAATTGAATATTATTAATTTCGTATGTATGTATGTTATAAAATATTGTATTACTGTTTTATTTATTGTAGTGAGTATCATAAAACAATCGGTTAAACGTAATTACTTGAAAATATAAAAATGATACAACGGATAAACTAATATTAAATATTATTTTAATGTAGTAAATTCCATTTTATTGGTATCTGATATGTAAATTAATAACTTATTTAAAAGAATTTTTCTGGTTTGCAAGTGCTGTTTGATGGCGTGTGTCCGTTAAGAGAACGCCGGATAAGGAAGATATGTTTATTTGTGCAATAATATTAATATGGAAAAAGTTCTAAATTCTTATCACATGAATTTCTTAAAGGTTTTTAAATATTTTGAATGGGATTATAGTCTAAAATCGCCGACATTTTTAGCTTTATATTTTCCAAAGCCGAATACAGTCTATGTATTACCTATGGCCAGACAAATATTTTAGATCTGACACAGCCGGAGTGTAAAATAGTTAAAGGGAGGGGAGAGAGTGCCCTTTAAAAAAACGAGAGCGAGAAAAACGACGGAATTTAATCATTTTTCAAAAGGACAACTATGGCTAAACACTACATAACATTTAAGCCACTGAGGTATTTTTCAGATTTGCTTGGATCTAACGATTTTTGACAGGACAACTTCGGCTTCCTCCCTACAAACTAATTTTCTTCATTATGAAAATTAATTAATTTTTGTCGTTTTGTAAAAAGACACTAAGGGATACTAGTTTCAGATCTGCCAGGAAGTCAGTGTCATTTTAATATTTTCGTTATTAAAATGACACTCTCTTCCGGTTAAATCCTTTTCACAGGACACTGAATGGCACTCTATCTATAAGATTTTTGACGGCTGTTGTGTCTTTTTGAAAATTGATTCTTTATACTAATATAATAACTTCCTTTGATGAGTAAATTTACTGAACCCGTAGATATTCTAAAGTATAACTACATTTAATGCAAAAGATATTTATAATACGAGGCCTGCAAAAGTATTGCGACTGTTTTGCCCTCATCGTGTTGAACTTTAATTTCATGAACTCAAACAAACGTTAACATAGGTAAAATATCACGCGAACACAAGGCAGATGTTTATCCCCCAGTGAAAGCAAGTCCATTAAGCCTCTTACAATTCTCTACTTGTTACCGTTTTAAGGTGAACAAGATAGGGATCGGGCTGTCATTTGCGTAAGACAGTTGCGTTACCCAGACCGCCGGATTGGCAAATGGCTGGATGAGTCCTAACGGAATAGGAAGGTCCATTCATCGAAGAAGTCCCCCGCCTAACCCCAAAACTCATCAAGCTTAGCGGACGCCGCCGACCTAACAAGCTTGCTGCGGCTCCGCCCAGACCCGCTAACGATATCACGTCCTCCAGTTCCCATCAGATTATCCTCCTGCCTCGGTAGGCCACATACTCTCACTTCGCCGTCTGCCCAGTCGCTTTTTTCTCTTATGTATTTTCCTTGAAGATAGTTTCAGTGGGAAAATCATTTATGGCTGCTCCCATGAAACGAGTTCATGCAGTAATGGCTGTGCTTAATGCATGTATTTATGCAGTCCATACATTGGGTGTATTACACAGCCAACTATCGTTAGTTCAAATTTTGAGTGAATGAAGGTATCTCCTTTTTTATTTTCATATTGTTTTATTGAATAAATATTACAAGCTGCCTATAAAGGGCAATGAGTGATATGGATGACAATGAATTCATTCATGCAATATGCACAATGAAAATAGTTATGTAACTATACAAGATACAAAATATAATAAAATAAATTTAGAAAAAAAATAAACAAGGATCTGTACAAAGAGAACATGGATGAAAGGATATCAGAATCAATCAGGAAAAGGATATTCAAATTCTTTGGTCACATAATAAGCATGAGTAACAACAGGCTTACGAAACAAATTTTCACTCATGTTCATAAGAGTAAGAATGGTAACCAATGGATTCAGGGAATTAAGAAAGACGTGGCAGAGATTGGTATACAAGATAACGTAACACACAACAGCTTTCAGTAGAATGATACTAAACTATAAGGGTTTCCAGAAGAAGGAAAAGAGAGAAAGAATTAGCATCTGGACAGATCGAGAAGGAGACAGCAGATAGAATTAATAATGAACTATTGGAAATCATGGAAAGAAGTACGGAAATGATTGAAAATGGTTACTTCACGCGGTCCCAGGCAGCCGAAATCGAAAGGAAAAAAATAATAAAATTTAAAAAAAAGTTACAAAATATAATAAAAATCTCTCTTAGCCGTGTCACTAGTGTCAAAATCCACTGGAGACTGAAAGAGAAAGCTATTTCACAGTATATTTTAAAGTAGGCAGTTTGATGAGAAGGGATATACAAATCAATGAGCTGAGGTCTGGTATTCAAAAGATCAATGGAAGAACAAAGGTTGAATTGAAAGATGAACTATTTACAACAGCACAACAATGCCGATATATTAAATCTGCTGAATTTCTTATATGAATACTTTACAAAAAGTTGGAAACTATCCATGGATAGAACTCAAATGAAATGTCTACATTAGAAGATTAGGAATCTTCTTTTCAAATGCATCCAAGGATTATCGGGAATGGAACAGTGGAGAACACGTAGGTTGATAAAAAGGATGGGTATATGGTGTATGGAACTAAATCGAAAAAAAAAAAAAGTTAGCTTTGTTGTATATAATCAAACATAGCGTGACTGTAACAGTTTTGGCTGAAGCCTTTAAACGTTCTGTGTTCATTCTTTCGTACGCACGAGCGTATATTGTGATTACGTATGGAGATAACTTTATTTACTAAATTTCCATATTTATCACCCCGTACTAAATTCCTCCAAACAAAATACTTTGGAGCTATGTTGCCTTTTATTAGCGGTTATAATCCCGACGTAATGAAGTGCCCTGCGGAACTCCTCTGCTTAAATATCACATTACCTTTTGTAAACTGCCTAACCTATATCGGATTGTGTTCCTCTGCAGCTGGCCTATGTTTCTCCTAACCAAATATTTGTATTGGATTTTCAAGTGTCCCGTACACCTTTTGGCTTTTAATTTTTTTTTTTTTTAACACCTTTTGTCTAAAAATTCCTCCCTCTCCCCTAAAGCACTAATTATTGTGACTTTATATAGTTTTATTATTAACTGTTTGTCTTCTACATGATGTTGACTTATTAATTATCACTATTTTTTTTTAATTGTATTAGTTTTTATGTTTGTTTTTTTTAAATATCCAGTGTTTATCAAACCTATAGTCACGAACAGAATTGTCAATAGTGAAACTACGAAATCGTTCTTTAACTATTTTTTTTGTTGCTCGTATCTATCGGGATCCATCTGCCGCGATGTCACCACCATATGCAGTGACAGTAAGTTGGTGACATCTCCAATGTGGATGAATTGGAGGGGTGAAATGGTTGTTGAAGCGTGAAAGTGATAGGGGTGGAAATTATGCAATAATTTATCCTATTACACATAAAACTAAGAAATATTATTCAATTGATGAGAAAATAAAAATAAAATATAAAATAAAAAATTGCACATAAAAATAATCAATAAAAGATTTTCGATATTAAAATATATCCTGTATTTTTTAAAAATTTAATTCTTTTATATATTATGTTAGGTACAAGATAAGTTTTTTTTTTTTTTTTTTTTTTTTAGTTTATTAACTAACAGTATTTTATTTAGTCAAGATGCTTTGCTTTTACTTAAAAAAAAAAATAAAAAATAATTAAACAATATTTAAATTCAAAAGTGAAGTAGAAAGTCAATTCCAAATGTAAAATCCCCTAAAGGTAAAACATAATTAGGCTGGGTAATGTTCATAACCATAAATTCAGTTCTAACTAATATATAAAAATTCTAACTAATAAATTTATTTTCAGCTAAAGAAAATATCTAAAAATAAAATATCTCAAAAATAATTATATGCTAATCTGAAAATCATAATTCTTTAATTACAATATTTTTCTTTCTATTATATTTTTTTAAAATTTGCATTTATGCTATCTGCAATATTTTTATGAATATCCTTTTAACGCAGATCAGAAAATAGACGAATGGACTATAAAAGGTAACGTTTTCGGGCGTTCATGGCAAAAAAAAAATTGTTTTCTTAATAATATTTATTTTAGTGAATAGTTTAGTACCGACCGATATATATTATTCATTTGCAATTCCAAAATAAAACTTGAAATCTTGCCCAACGTGATATTTATCTACTTTATCTTTATATGATGAATAGTAGTTTTACGACAACCACCAAGTTATTATTATTTCTTTTTTTTTTGAGTAGTCATAGTTTGTTACGATCCTGAATCCATCCGAAATATCACAAAAGCTTCATTAAAAATGATTCTGTAGCTATGAACGAGCGATTGGAAACGAAAGACGATGACGACATGTTTTAAAAATATTTTTAAAAATCCTACGAGCATATAAATTGCACGTTGAAATATTGAAATACTTTTTACGGTATATATCAGTGATACGACTTGTGAAAATTTTTCCTAAAACAAGGAGACGAATAAGAAATAAAGGAATTTATAAAAACAAATATAAGGGGACGAATATAAAAAAATGAAGAGGAAAAGAAAGCGGCTGATAATAAAGTTGAAAGATTGAGATTTGACAGGGAGCCTCATTCAGCTCACATTCTTCCAGCTCCCTCTAAATTATCCTGTTGAAATTTAGGGACACATCCTGTCCCAGAACTGGCTCTTCGGGGCTTCTTTATGGAACGGCGGACAGGGCATTAAATGTAACCGTCTTCCCTGATTATTGGTTACTGCTTCTATCTTGCAATTTGCCTTTCAAAACATTTTAGTATTTTTCATAATTATAAATGTATATAAATATATACACACATACAAGTAAAATTAAATTTTATACCAGAGTCTAATGAAGGCCTATTAGAATTGTAACAGAGACTATTCACCACAAAAATGTTATTTGATAATATGTATATATATATAAATACTTTTTTTTTAGATGGGTATTGAGTATTTTTTATAACAATTATTTTCAAACAATATTTCAACGTTTTAATTATTCCTTTATAAATTTTCTTTTCTTGATATTTTGGTCTCTAATCTCATGGGATCCTCTTGAACCTCTGGTTGAATTCGTAAATACTGAGTTTCGAATCAAAGAGAATGGTAAAATTTTCGAAATATGTCGAACGATATAAACTGTATTTGGCCAAAGCATGGATATGATAATTGATTTGGTCATGTTAAAATTTAATTTTGCACTTTTATTGCTAAATTACTTAAAGGTGGATCTATGTATTAAAACATCGGATATATTTATTTTGTGTTAGTGTTGTATGTTTAGTTTATTTTTATAGTTATTAGTTTAAAGTCTAATTGCTATTTTTTTTTATTTATAAATATATCTTTTTAATGTTTAATAAAGCACTTTAGTATATCTTTGTGACATTAAATACATATGGGGGGGGGGGTTGTTTTTGGAATTATTTAATTGTTACATTTCAAACGGAGACACGTCATATATTTTTTCTTTTAATTTTTTCTCACTTTATTTCTGAATTTTCTGGAGTAATAAGAGAAACTGCATAGTGTTGATAAATATTTTGTTGATTTTCATAATTTTTTTTTCTAAATGCTTATTTCTTATATAATGGGTACAATTCACAAAAATTATATGCTGTGGCAAAAAAAAAAAAAAATTAATAATAATAAATAAATAGACCAGTCTTGAACTTAAAAACAATATACCTTTGGACAATTTGTAATGTATCTGTATAGAATTATAATGTATAATAAAAAAGTAGGTTTTTATTTAAAATTAAAGTCAGATTAAAAATAATTCTTCAATTGCTTTGGAATATTATAGGCAAAGCATTTTTTTTTACATATGTAGTTTTTTTTACCGCTGTCGGTAATGTATATAAAAATATGATTTTTCATTTTTATATACCAATTTTTCGTTATATAATTACATGTAACGCAGGGGGGTTTGCTGCGCATTTTGTCCCGCACCACACACGGAGATAAATACCGGGGTTCGCCCATGAGTCTTATGTATTTCTCATCTGTATTCTTTAGTGTTATTTGCCTTGGACATCTAACATGGGGTGTCTGCTCAGCCTCAAGGTTTTTTCCAGACGATCCTGAACTCAATGCATAAATACCAGCCGAGGTTTCACCTGGTCAGAGCGAATGACATTCTCAAGCTGCCATATTCTACCTTCAGGACGTACGTGTTCAAAGAGACCGAGTTCATCGCAGTGACGGCATACCAGAACGAAAAGGTAACATACCACATTTAAATTATTTATGAATTTATGCTATTAAACTATTATTATCATTATTAATTGATTTATATTGGCAATACACTTCTTAATAAGAATTTGTTAAACTATTTTTCTCCATGCTTTAGAAACTATAGTTTCCCATCTTAAGGATCAAACATTCTAAAACACAAACACACTAAAAAGTAACAATATACCGTTGGCGACTCTCTTATTCATTCATAGTATACTAATTTTTTTCTGATCTCTAAAATTTATTTGTCAATTTTAGGGGAAAAAAACACAATTTATCGTGACTGGAAAAAAAAATGGATCATGAATCAGGAATCATCTACTGTTTTTATAACTACTGCTCCTAATAAGGAAACTGTTGGAAAATTTTCACATGCCCAAATACTTTAAAAAAAAAAAAAAATGGAAGGAAAATGGTTACTTTTTTAAATTAAAACCAATACAGCTTCTAATCGGAAGGCCCTAGCAACAAATTTTATGTAACAAAAATATTCTCCATCAAATTTATGATCGGAAAACTACCGGAAAATTTACAATCCGAGCGACACCAATAGTACTGATTACATTTTTACATGTAATGAAAAAAACCTTAAACATTACTAGTGTGAATAAAACGTTAAACATTTTGAGTGTGGAAAAAACGTTACAAAAGAAACCTAAGACTCCTATTCAAAACACAAATCCGTGACAAAACACAAACATTTTTAATAAAAACTTATATTACGTCAGACTAACGCTAAATTTGCACAAATATACTATATTTCAAACAGTCAATAAATTTTTTTTTTTTTTTTTTACGACTTACATTTTCATACATTTCGATAGTTCATCCTTTGAAAATGTAAAAGTAATACCTAATATTTTGTTGGGTTTCCTCTCAATCTAATTAACAAATGAAGCCGCTTTTCATCCCACAATTTTATATATTGTACCTCGAGTTGGAAATCTGTTTTTCTTGTGATACTGGCATTGTTTTACTTATCCACATTAATAAATAATATTTTTCTCTAACTCGAAAACAAGCAATTCCAATTAAATTTTTTAGTTCATGTACTAAATGTATATATAAAGAAAAGAAATAAATCAAAAAGTGCGATAAATATAGGTGTGAATATGAAAATAACTGTCACATAGTATTAGACCCTCAACACATCTAGAAAAATTGTTTTTAAATTCTTGTTAAGGAGTATAACGCCAATTTAAATTATTTACTAGCGGAGTTCCTACAACATTATTGCAAATATTACTATTATTGTTTAATTTTTAAGAGTATACTCAGGAATCACATGCATTTTTATAATATTTTAAACATAAATATTTTCCATTTTTTTCAGATCACACAGTTGAAAATTGACAATAACCCCTTCGCGAAAGGTTTCCGGGATACAGGAGCTGGTAAACGGGAAAAAAAGTAAGTACATTTTTGTATTTTTTTAAATACTCAATCAAATTTAGTATGAAAATGAATCTAACAGATCTTTCTTTCTGAACGCAAGAGAAGAGTGAGATAGAGCGAGAGAGGGAAAGAAATTATTACAGTTTGAGTAGTGATTGAGTAGTTTTAAGTGATTTATATACATGTATTAATTATGAAAAATAGGACAAAATTTGAAGATATTTAGTATTAGTCTTTTTTTTTTTCCTTTTTTTTTTTTTTTTTTTTTGGTGAAAAAAAAAATTCACCATTTCAACATTATAAGCATTCAAAATATCAAAACACGGTAACCAACCGATTTTTCTAAGATATTAATATTAATAATCGAATATTAATTATAAAACCAAAACATACCAACACATAATGAAGGTGCTAAACTAATTTAGCTATTTTGAAGAATCTGAATTTTCTTCTTCTTTTTTTTTTTTTTGTCTCTTCCGGAAGTTCCGTGTTAACAATGTTTTAATAGATAGTTAAAACAGTTTTTTTAGTTAAAGTTAGTTTTTTTCCCCGTTTTGAAAAAATCTCGGTTGATCAATATATACCCGAGAGTATATATTTTTTTAGAAGGTATGCTGAATAGAAAATTAAAACAAAATATTTTTAAGCGGTTTTCATATATTTTCTATATTACTAAATAAAATTTAATTTATTTATATGAAAAAATAATAAATGCTTCGAAATTAATTTAAGAAGGTTTTTTTTTTTTTTAGATTTATACTTTTAAGGTAATAAAAATTTCGATTTTAATAACGGAAATTACAGTTTTAGAAGAATTTTAAAGTGATTTATATAGGACTTAAATTATGAAAAATAGGACGAAATTTAAAGAGATTCCGTATTCATCTTTTTTTTTTTTAATAAAAAACTCCAGAAAGAAAAATTAGTGGAGTTCAGCCGAGTGAAAAAAAGAAAGAATTTTTACAAATCGCTAAGAAACTTGTAGCGTAGATAAAAACAGATTAGGCCACCGGGGGATTTTTTATTACACCTAATGCCACTTTTAATTAGCCACTTAAAATTCACTAATGCGCTTAATAAATTTAAGCGCTTCTTTAAAGGATGGAGTACTGCATTTTTTTTTTCCCTTCTCCCCCGCTCAAGCGGTCTCAGCACACGGCCATTCAGTCCTTTCCTGACAACAATCAGTTCATCATTCATGTTCTACCTTTGCATTTAAAATGACAGTGAAGGCTGTGTTTAATCTTATGCCGCCTTCTCCGTCTTTAGTTTACTTCAACTAGTACCGGCATTAGAAAAGAAAGATTTAGCCTACACTCGGATGATGTATAGAGGAGAGGTAGGGCTGTTAATCTTGGGATCGGTTGCTTAAATATGTTGTACCACATGTGCTGATAGATGTGTGTTCTGGGATTACCACATGACCGGTCATGGAACTCGGGTTTCGAAAACAGAATGGTCCGAAAAAGGGTTGGGGATTTTGGTCCTAATTAGCAGTTAATAATAATTTGGCAAAATTTGAATAAAAAATATATATTAGGTTTTGAAATTTCGTATTTAATAATCCGCACTTGAACCAGATACCTAACCTTTCATGGTGAACTCAATGGAATGGTTATGGAACTCGGGTTTCGGAATCAAATTTGTCCGAAGGAGAGTTGGGCAAAAATATCATCTGTACAAAATATATACATCAAGTAAATGAGCTGATAACGATTATAATAAAATGTCAAAACTTGAAAAGAACTACTCATCAGTAGCACTTCAATTAAAATTCTAAACTAGAAGATTTCTAGGCCATCTTATTTTCAGACGCCTCGTAGGATTATCAGGAATATGGTGGGAAGCAAGTGGAAAAACTAACGGATTATGGAGCTTACTATGAAAGGGTAGGTATCTGGTTTGGGCTAAATCAGCAACATATGGAACATTTAGGTCTTTATGGATAAGTTTAAATCTGTAGTGTTTCCAAACTTTTCCGCTCAACAAAATGCTTTCTCTCTTACCAAAATAGTTTCTTCCTTAACTGAATGAGGATTTGGCAGAAAATTGGATCCTAAATTAGAAAAAATAAATAAAAGTTTATAACAGCCATTAATTTAATTTTCAATGTATAAATCTGTAGTATTTCCAATCTCCTTCAACAAAATGGTTCAAACAAGGGTTTGGCAGAAAATTTGATGCTAATTAGCAGTTATATTGATTTCGCCAAATTTGAATAAAATATATTACTCATCGTATTATAAAATCTCTTATTCCCAATATTAGAACCTTCCTTTAAGGTTCGTCGTAAAACAGAACATATTTCCGATACACGATATCCGAGAACACATCAAAGTATTACCCCTTGGAGGAGATAAGAAAACCGGTCTAGTGTCTATTAATAGTGAAACGTATCTCCTGTAATATCAGAGCAGCATATACTGTAATTAAGATTTTTTTTTTTTATTTTGATTTAAAAAATCCTCTACACTCCATAATGATCTAAACTTTCCATAAATTGCTGATTCGCCCCAAACCAGATCAGCAATACATCTAATCGTAACTTCATATCCGTAACTTTCTCAACTTTCTTCTCATTCGAATCCCGATAATTCTATTAGGCCTCTGAAAAGAAGAAGGCCTCGGGAACTTCTAGCATAGAACTTTCATTGGAGTGTTATGGTTGCATATCAAATTATTTACATTTCAGTATATTTATTATCGTTCAAATTTACTAGATTTATGGTATTATATACAGTTTTGAATTTCAGTAAATGAATATTTAAATTTTTTTTTAAAGATATTATTCATTAAACTATTATTGGATACAAATATAAGTTTTCTAAATTTGCAATCTTCCGATTCCGGTCAACATTTCGATTTGGAAATTTTTATTGGGTTTCGGTGTATTTAGTTAAAGCAAGCAACTTTTATGATGTTATTTATTAAGTAATATTATTACTTGGGTGATAATGTTTTAAAGTATCAAATAAAAAAAACTATTAATACAATATTAAAAAATAAAACAAAAAATATTTAAAATCATTTAGTTGCTCTAGTTGGCAAATATTCATAAGGCCTAGAAGAAATAAATTTTTAATGGATTCTGAATTTTATTTACTTTTCCGGAACATTGTTTAGAAACTGTTTTGTATTGTTCTGTCTAAAGTAGAATTTAGTTGAATCACTAAAAAGATTCTGTTACGAATTATTTTCATTAAAATATTTAATACATAATTATTCCAGTCATTATTCTTAGAAAATTTTTTTTTTAAGAAATGTATTGTTCAAATTTGATTAATCTTCTATAATTATGATTATTATAAGGCCTATAAAAAATAAATTTGTAATGAATTATGAATTTATATACTTTTACGGAGCATCGTTTAGAAACTGTCTTTTGTACACATTAAAATTTTTGTTGAATCATTAAAAAGATTTTTTGCAAGAATTATCTTAATTTAATACTATTAAAATTATATTTGTTTTAGTACAATATTTGGCTCTAATTTCAGTAAATGAATATTTAAAAAAACATAATGTTAAACTACTTAACAATAATTAAACAACATTATGTTTTAAAGTATCTAATAAAATAAAGCTATAAAAACAATATTAAAAAAAAAATTAAAAATATTTATAATCAGTTAGTTGCTCTGATTAATAAATATTTATAAGGTCTAGAAAACATATTTTTTTTCTAATAATAATCAATATTAAAAATAGGACTATTACTTAATTCTAATAATACAACGTTCATTAATTCATTTGTATATTTAATTATACATAATATACATGTATAAATATATTATGTATTTCTGTCTTTATTTCTAGAATAAGGTAAGTATATTTAAAAAATATGAATTTTTTATATTTCATTGAAATTTACTTAAATTTCAATATCATTCGACATTGATGCTTTTATAATTTTTTTGGAGTTCAACCAAATTCTTTTCATATAAAAATTGAATACTTTCGTGAAAAAAAAAAAAAAAAAAAAAATCAACATTTCAACTTTATAAGTAATCCAAAATAACAAAATACTGTACCCACCTGATTTTTCAAAGTTATTAATATTAATAATAAACAACCAAAACATCCCAAAACCTAATGAAGGAGCCAAATTAATTTAGCTATTTTTAAGAATCTGAATTTTTTTTTCTTTCTCTCTTCCGGAAGTTCCGTGTTATTAACACTTTAATAGTTTATTAGAGTTGAATAATAATTTTTAATTAGTTAGTTTGTTTCCCAAAATAGCACAACCTCGCTGAAACTATTTCCTCTATAAACTTAACTAGAATGGTGACAAAGAATCCAAAAGAAAAAAAAGGAAAGAGTTCATTAACAACTTGCGACGAAAAAATAATAGGCCTAAGCTATCTCCGTCAATAAATAAGACATCAGAATTTATAATGCTAACCAATGCTGCTACATCGGCCCTGATAGATTCATTAGAATTGGTTCATTTGCATATTTAAACATTAACCAGGTGGGAATTATCTGATTAGGTCTTACCTTACCCGAGGCGATCCCCGGTTGCGAGGTGGGTCTTAGGAAGTTAATAACAAAGTGTTTATAAATATCATTATATTGACAGGATTTGTATTTTATTTAAAAAACCAAAAAAAAAAAAAAAAACACAACTATGCATAAATCAAATTATGAAAAAAATTGTGTTTAAACAATAATACCAAAACTCAGACCCATCTACCCATAAATTCACTGCAAAAAGTGGTATTCAGCATTCAGACGCTAACAGCAAAATTGAGATCTATGTTCATTATCATTAAGGTTTTAAACATTACATTGAAAATCTAATAAAATAAATCCTCAATAATAATAATAAAGAAATAAATTTAATAACATAAGATCCTTTGATCTGGTGTTGCTTTATTGACAGTTTTCCTTTATTTTCTATTAAATAATAATTTTTTTCTTTGCTTTTTATTCCAATGAAGAGTTTTCCAATTATTACGTTTAACATATCATTTCAAAGCTGATTAAATTTGCACGTTTTTGTGAGATTTGCAGTTTTGTGGATATTTTTTTCGAAAAACGGTGAGCGTAGAAGTAATATTTGACATTGGAACTTCCCTAAATAAGGTGAAGATCAAGCTGTTCCTTAGGTAACAAGTTTGTAAAATTGAAGGTTGCATGTATTCTGCTCTTATAGAAAATATAATGTTAAATCCGAAAATGATGTCAAAGTTTGAAAAATATTTAAACAAAATGGAGGTATTGCAGGTTTTATGATAAAAAACGTGGTTTCCTGAAAAAAGTCTTTGATTTATCGTATATCTGCAACGGATTGAAATAGGAACGTGAGGTTTGCGGCATTTTGATACACTTTTGATCTAGTTTTACCCATTTTTTTTTTACACTAAGTGTTACTCACCCTGTATAATTATTTTTAATTCAGTATAATTTATATTCTATATGATTAGAATAACGTCCTTTATATGTCTTACACTTCATTATATTGCATGTTTAATTCTACTTTGAATTGTGTCAAAAGCATTATCACCGTTTAAAATGAAAAGTTTATAGTATAAAATAAATTGGGCTATTATAAAACATATTTAAATTCTTTTTAATGAATTCCTATTACAGAGTGCAGTGCAATATAAATTATTCATCGAAAAACCTCCAAAATTATTGCAAGAAATTGATATATATTTAAATATGATTTTTTTAGAAACTACATGCTTTCTATACTGAAAGTAAAATTTCCATATTTTCAACTATGAAAATACAGTCGAATATTGATAATGTGAAATCTAATGAACCTATTAAATTTTATAATTGTCAATTGATCGAAATATCGAGAGCAGGAATACAAATTTTTAATATGACGTCAAAAGTAATAAATTGTAATAAAATCAGGCAGGAAAAGTGACATGAAAAAATCAGTATATTTGCTCTGCATATTAATTATTTTTATTTAAAAAAAAGTGACAATAAATGAAAAATTTACAGATAAAGCGATTTTAGCATTTTTACAGACAAGTCGATTTTTCCATTAACAGCTTTAACGACTATTTCCGCGATTGGCATGATGATACTAAGGTTACTGAATAAATAGAGTGAGAGAACTTAGAATTATATTGTATTAATTTGCTGACCCACCTGAAATTTTACTTCATATTACTGAGTACATAAAAATGTACTATTTTTCTTCGAAATATCAAGAGTTATTTCTATAGACTGGCAACATAATTCGAATTATCGAGAGGTTTAAACAATCGTAAGTTTGATCTATTAAGTGACTTTCAAATGAACTAAAAGTTTTTAAAACTATTTCTTGAAATTTACAATTTTATTAAAAAACAATACATATTTATTCGTGATACATAATTATATGACTACCAAAAAAATATTTGCTTGAATCAATTTATTAATAGTTTATTAATAAAGAAATTACAATTATTTCATGAAGGCGAATTTAATTTTTATCGAAAACATTCCTTTTATATAAACAATCATATATTAGGGATGTTTAGAGAAGTATAAAAAAAAAGAGAAATTTTTTTTTTTTTTTTAAATTAATTTATTGAAATTTACAACTGTACAATTACATCAAGTAAATGTGTTAAAAAAAAAAAAAAGTTTACAATAACATGGCTAAACTTGAGAAGAACTACTCATCAGTAGCACTTAAGTAAAAAAAATGAAAAACAAAATCTACACAAGAAGATCTCTGGGCCATCTTCTTTTCAGACGCCTCGGAGGATTATCGGGAATTGAGTGGGAAGCAAGTTGAGAAACTAGGAAATTTGAGTGGTTATGGAGCTTACTATGAAAGGATTGGTATCTGGTTTGGGCTAAATCAGCAACATATGGAACATTAAGATCTTTATGGATAAGTTTATTGGTGACAAAGTAAGGAGCATTGAGGAGAGAAATATTTTAAAATTATTCAATTTAAATTACAATTTTATTCCTCTATTTAAAAGTTTCTTTTTAAGTACCATATTATTTTCTCCAGTTTACGTTCTATATGGAATTAAAATAATAATAGGAAAAATAATAAACACAGAATATCAAAAATCCCACATACCAGATATTCAACAAACTTCATTCTAGAACTATTTCCCTCTTTAGGTTTTCATTTAAATGAGGTCGGACAATATTCCAGGAGGGATAGAGTAAGACCGAAATGGTGGAACGGTGACTTCTGTTTTCCCATTTCCATTGCGTTCCAGAGACAACCGGAGCTAATTTCCCCCGTGACATCGGAATGTTTCTGTCATAGTCAATCGTTTTCAGGGCAGGTCTATCTCATATCAATCAAAACTTCATCTGCTTATTCACGGGAAATATCGAATACTGCGAGGTATAGTCGGCGTTCGTTCTGCTGTGGGGGCGACCTTATGTAATAGGTAACATAAAAGCTTTCAGTATCTGAAGGTATTGATTTTATCTTTCTTTGTGACAGTCCTATGTCGTCTGAACATTAATAGTGGATGAGTAGATATTTTTATTTATTTTATATTTATATATATATATATATATATATATATATATATATATATATATATATATATATATACATTATTCCATACAAAGCTGACTTAAATAATGTTAAAATAGCTGTGAGTAAAATTTTATTTTATTAGTAACAGGCCTGCCAATCCGAATCAAAAGCTCCGCGGCGTCTAAAAAGTTGTAGAACTTTTATTAATGAGTAGTTGCCTTACAAGTAATCGAAATGCTATTAATTTACAGTTACGCTAATTCATTTATTGTACTATTGTTGTAAATATCATACATAAAAACGAACATTTATTGAGAAATTATTACAAACTCATAAGGGCAATGAGCAATACTTAAATAAATGAATCCATTCGTGCACTAATAACTAAAGAAAATAAACAAATAATCTCATATTATCTTAATATACAAGATAAAAGAAAAAAATAACAATATAATAGGTGACTGTTTATAATAGATAAGTTTTTTTTAATGTAACTGTTTATTTCAATAATTATTAAACGATTACTATATTTTTCACCTATCCGTGATATATGTGTCATGATATCACGTCATTCACTGTTTTCTTCTATTAGTCATTCACTTTATCTGTCAGTTATTATTTGGTCACATCCAGTATTTGTTAATTATACCTCCGAAAGGAGACGTGCGTCGAAACTTCGGCTCTCTAAAAATAGTTTTTTACATACACGTGGGGTTTTTTTTTCTCCAGATTGTATCCTAGATTAAAAAAATAAATGAAATCAATAATATAAAAAAATAAAATAAAATATTTAAGTTGAGAGATCAGTTGAATATGATCAGCTACATATGGTTCATTAAGATGATTGTGGAGATTCTCATTAGTGACATTGTAATTTATTGAAAATTTTAAATTTTAAGGACAATATAGGAGATGAATGGGATACTTTAGTGGAGTAAATCCATATTTCTGAATAGGTCTGATTACAGTAATGATTCGTTGTAATTGAAATCTTTTGTCTAATAAATATTGAAGTTGTGGAAAACGACCCGAAGTTCCTTGTTTTAATCTTGTATGCGGATTCTAACTATGGTGTTTGTATTATGGAGTCCCAAGTAGCGGATCTGTCAAGGGATAAATGGAATATAATTAAAGGTCACTGTAGGACAAAAAGTCGTACATACTTGACATATCTGAAATCGGCATTGATTGGATCTAAAACTTCCTAACTAAGTGCATTGTATTCTATAGAATGTAATGCTTATGTAAAATCTTCCTGCCTGCGTATACATATTCACCAACACATATAGATAATCCTTAACTGTGATAGTTAATAATTATCGATCCATCACTTTTAAACAGCGTCAAAGGTACACGACAGGACACGACTGCTATATGAGATATCGACCACATAGCTGATGAGCAGGCCGAGCTAACTGATTCCAGATGCCACTTTTAATCTGATGAAACGCCCCGGCTCGGATGTAAATTATGAATATTAGAAGCGGTCCTCAATATAGTCTCGGGTGACAGGCGGCGCTTGGACCAGGTAGTCTTCTGCCTCGAGTACATTTTTTATTCTCACTGCCTTGAATTCTTATCTCCCGTTACAAAAACTACCGTGTCCGTGCTAGTTTTTGTAAAGGTCTTGGGATACTTGTGTTTACACGATGACACATGAGCTCGTCTGTCTTGGAGATGGTGGTAGCCGATTGGGCTGATTGGTTTGGTTTATCGCAGCCACTACTGTGGGGCCCCTGTCCGGCGGGAATGTTTAGTGATTTAATCCTTTAATCTCTGACACGTACATGACCGAAACACAAACAACCTCTCGGATAGGATTCCCGTAAATTAATAGTTGAAGGAAAAAAAATATATATATATCTTTTTCAATACTGTATTACCGTTCACTGAACCTGAAAAGTACATAAAATCCTTTTCCTTTTTTTTTAATCATAAACTAATTCTTTTCCTTTATATTAATTAAAATTTATAACTGTATGGCAAACATAGGTCGGCTATGAGAAAGGGATTGACCATCAATTACAACAAGACATGGAGACTTCAAGATGCCTACAAGGATATGGAGATAAAGAAGTACAAATTAATGGGCACACATTTAGGCGCTGCAAAATGTTTAAGTACTTAGGGTCTCTAATAACAGAAAAAAATGATATGAAATGAGATCAAAGCAAGAATTGGAGAATAAGAACTAGACTGGAGCTGGAACAATTGTTCGATGAACACATAATTTCGATAGTCAAAGTAGGCAGATTAAGGTGGCTCGGTCATGTACAAAGGGTGAAGGAAGATAGACTTCGAAAAAAGATGGTGAACGGCAGGCCGGGAGGAAAAAGATTGAGAGGAAGACCAAGGCTGAGATGGCTGGACAACGTCCAGGATGACCTGCGAAGACTGGGAGTGAATGGTTGAAGGAGGAAGGCAGAAGATAGACAGGAATGGCTGTCTGTACCTTGGGAAGAAAAGGTCCGACTAGGACTGTAGCGCTCAATAATAAATAAATAAATAAAAATAGTAAGCATATATATATATAGTTGTATAGTGAACGATAGTTGTATCGTTATTTTCATAGATTTCACATAAGAGATTCATTCTTATTTATGTCCCTGTGATTTCACTCAAGAACAAAATATACACCACCTCATATATGAATGCAGACTACTTACCTGGCTACAGAACTATCCTAAAGACAAAAACTGTACAGAAACTAGGACATTGGCCGGTGGATGGTCAATGTTTGATAAACAATATGTTTGAAGAAATTAAAAATATTTTTTAAAAATTCCATACAAAAATAGAAGATATCAATATGAAATACCTTTAAAATATTAAAAATTCATAAATATTCTCTATTAAATATTTTTTAAGTATTTCTGATGATAAAATAACTTTTTTTTACTTGTTCGATTCTTTATATTTAACTTTCGATACATGTACTATGTATTTGTATATCTAAAATAATAATCAAAACAAAATTTAAAAATTACATTTAAATTGTATGCTTTTAAGTATGGTGTGTACAGAAATAAAAATCCTTTCCAGCAGAGTTACTGTTGAAAAACTAAAAAAAAAAAAAAAACTATAGCAAAATTTCTAAATTCAAAATATAATGACAAGGACATTAGACCAGTTTTTAATAATTTTATTTGTGAAGGATTTTCAATTAAATTTTATTTATTAATATTTATAACTATATAAGGAATACATTAAGTTAATTTGAAAAATACTGTAAAATGTCTATGATGTGTGAAGTAGAGTCCAATGAAAAATTTTGGAATCGAATGGGGAGTGGATTTGGGTGGAATGTAGTTTACTATTTCAGGATAGTTATGTGGACAGTACCAAATTAACAATATATGATGCGTTAAGTTCTGGATGTTATTACGTATTTCTTTATTTTGTTCAATGCTAATGTTTATGGTATTTGGAATTTTGGAATTTAATTATGCATTAATAACTCTTTGATAGTTCTGAAATAGTTCACAGCGAGAACTGCTACTGTTTTTTTTTTTTATAAGATTAACAGAATTGAAATGGTTTAAAGGTGTAGTCCTTAAAAGAAATCCTACTCGAAAAAGATCCCCTTGTGGTGCAGTCACTTTACAAACGTCTTTATTTCTGGTGGGCAACTACAAAGCAGACGTAAGCACCTGCACTGCACCTCTTACGCTCGGCCAGTTCCAAAAACTGGATCATTCCACCGAATCCATTACTGGACCATTTTTTCCCCACTACTCGGGGATATAGTTCCTCAACGTGGCAGGGGGTATTTATCCCGTAAGAGTATCTTCACCATCTCTGGCCCAACTGCTGAAGAAGTCCAACACACCTGCCTTCGATGTAAACCGATACTTCCGTTATATTGATGATTTAAGCTGCTCTTATTTACGACCGTGGCACCTCCCACTTCTTATCGCAACATCCCATTCCTTTTACATAACATTCAATGGTTCCTTACGGGAGGGTTAACTTAATTTGCTCGTGCCCTGACATACATCTGTGGAACGTAACTCATCCGTGGTGTTGATTCATAGCCGTGTAATTATGGCAGTAACGATAGTGTGCTATTAGTTTCCATTTCACTGATGGAAGGTGGATTGCTTATTGAAAATTTTAGTTTCTGATTAAGAGGGGTTTTCGATTTTTTTTTTTTTTTTTTTTTTTTTTTTTTTTTTTTTTAGCAATTTATTGAAATTTACAACAGTATAAAGTAAAATAAAAATACATCTAGTAAATGTGAACACATTACAATTGCTTGTAAATCAACTACCCATTGGAAGAAATTCAATAAATGTTTTATATTACAATGTCCCAAGGCCATCTTTTATACTGAAGCCTCAGAGAGTTATCTGAAATAAAATGGGAAACAAGATAATAGTGGATTTAAATGGTTATGGATTTTACTATGAAAGGATAGGTATCTAATTTAGACTATATCAGCAACATATGGAACATTGGGACCTTTATGGATAACTTTATTTGTGATATATTAAGTAGCATAGAGACTTTTTCGAAGGATTTTGAAATGTAAGGATTGGATACGAGCCAGATTGGAATGTTTAAGTGGAGCCACAGATCTCAACTGCTCATGTCCAAATATTTCTAATAACGGTCAAGTGAATCACTCTTTTGTAATTAAACAAAATCTCACAGTGTTTGTTTCTAGTAAATGCTAAAGAATTCGAAAACGAAAACAGTTTCTAGTTGTTTAAGTCTTGTTTGTGGATTTGACTTCATTAAACTACATTTTATCAATACATTCTGGCGAACTTTTAGGGATCCATAGAATCATAAAATACTTAACGATAGCAGTTCAATCACGCACAACTAAACTTCATGAAATATTTAATAAAATATGTAAAATGCATTTTAACATGTAAATGACAAAAAGATTTATCAGTGGATATGGATAGTTATGGATTTTATTAAGAAAGAATAGGTATCTGGTTTGATTAGATTTATGGATAACTTTGTTTGTAATATAGTAAGGAACATAGAGGATTTTTCGATTTTGGAATCGAAGGGTTTTGGATTGTGAGGATTGGATACGAGATGAATTGGTTTTGCGGAGTCCCGAAGCTCAAATCCATACGTCCAGATAGGTCTAATTACTGTCAAGTAAATTAGTCACTTAAATCGGAAGGTCTGAACGTTTGTCTAGTAAATGTTGCAGTCAGAAACGACAGGCAGTTTCTTGTCGTTTTGGTCTGGTATGAGTGTTTCTTAAAATATCGATGTTTCTTTTTAATTGTAGTTTTAATTTCTTATTTTCCAATGACCTATCGGAATCGCTAACCTCTTCCTACCCTTGCTGAGGGTACACAGCAGCGTCACCATCGATCGCACTATGGTGAAGCAGTGTAACAAAAACCGCTCAAAGAAGTGCTGACATCTGTAAAGGACTCAAGGGTGTATCCTTGAGTGATCCCTACCCGTGTAGGCCCCACCTATGCGCTGCTCATACTGCGTATCAACCCAATTGCTTTCCTCTTTAGTTCATAAACGGATTTTCATCCTTCAATAAAGTTTCTTAAACGGTTAACTGTTTACCTTGTTATTCTTTATTCAAATAAATTATTCACACTCCTGAAAGTTGTTTAGCCTCCTTATAATCAAATATAGAATAATTAGATATGGTCCGACTATTATAGTTTATTTAGATTTCTACGCTTACAAACAGGGTAAAGGAAATGAAATCGTGACTTTTATTGATAATAATTTTAAAATGAAGTAGTTTCACTCAAAAAAAAATAAATAAAAATAAATAAATATATATATATATATATATATATATATATATATATATATATATATATATATATATATTTAAAAACATATAACGTGAATGTAACAACAGTAGAAACGCACTTATCAGACTCTCTGGGTTATCCGACCTTCTTGCGGAGTCCGAGGCTTGGAGGAATATAATTTCCGCGAAATCCTGTAAAATTGTATATTTTGATATGCAAAAGGTCGGTAGTTTTGGTATGTTGTTAGAGCACAAAAATTCAGGTGTAAGATTTTGAAGCGTTATCGCTCGTTAGTTGTTAGCGTCAAATATTTCAAACTTTTCTACGAATCCAAAATTATCTGATCCACGTTTTGTTCTAAAGAAAAGCTTGTTATATTCAAATTTCGACTAGATTAAAATTAATACAATCTGAGCATAAAACAAGTTTTGTAGCTTAAACGGAGACTATGATCCAAGCTATCAAAATTTTCATAAAAAGTGGCGGAAATCGGTTCCTTAAAAACGATGTTTAGAGCATACTTCACTATAAGCGATTTTAAAGGTAAGTTAGTTTTACTTTAATGTAACAAATTAAAGTGCTAATATGGCTAAAGTTTATAAATATATTTAAATAACTAAAACATTCATGCAAATATATTAGTCTTTTAGTCTGTCTGTTCCACCTTACCACTTGGTCCCTTAGGGTTCGAACTAGTGAGTTTCTGCTGAAATAATTATGAAAAATAAATATATATTTTTTAAAATCATATAAAGTGAATGGAACTGGAAAATTCCTTCATATATTCAAAGAGTGATCATTCAAGAATATTTTTTCAAAATATTGTTTACCTCATTTTGCTTTTAGGAGCCTAATGATTTTTTTCTGTGCAGGAAGTCGTTGCACATTGTATCTTTAAAGTCAGGTGTCGGCATTGAGAATCGAAAAATTTTGGTAATGACACATGCCTAATATTTATTTACGGTTTATATTGCTTATTGCTCAGGTTATTATATATGTGTAAATACAGAGAGAGAGAGAGAGAGAAAGAGAGAGAGAGAGTGAGAGAGAGAGAGAGAGAGAGAGAGAGAGAGAGAGAGAGAGAGAGAGAGAGAGAGAGAGAGAGAGAGAGAGAGAGAGAGTGAGAGAGAGAGAGAGAGAGTGAGAGAGGAAAAGGTGTAAAAATGGGCATTAGTGTAAATATGGGTACCCCTCCCCACTGGCTAAGGAAGATATTGAGGACTGTCTATGGAGCCATTTGCTAATATAAGATAGCAGTTGAAAACATTCTTTCAACTAGTATGGATGAAGCATGAGTTATTGTGCAAATTAATGTTCATTCTGGACTATAAAATTTAAGAGACATGTGAAGTCGTTTTAATTGTATGTTTTTATGTTTATTTAAAAAAAAAAATTCACAATGATATCTGGAAAGCGCAAAACTTAAGCTACTTTTTGAAGCACAACTTAAGTCAGGCACGCTTGTAGGTAACATGTGATAGTGGCCATCTTTCTTAGGTGGAGTTGGTGTAAATATGAGCACCCTAAGTTGGTGTAAACATGGTCCCCCATTTACCCGGGAACTTGGACATATCTCTTGTTAGAATTCCAACTTGCATCTTTTGTGAAGAAAGGTTCTATGAAGACACTCGGGGAGAGATGTGGGTAAAATGCTCCAAATGTGAAAACTTTTTTCCTATAATAAATAAAGTCTCTACCGATTATAATTGTTTTATTCTGTTTTGAACTATTTTTGGTGACTTTTTTTGAAGAGGGTCCATATTTAAACCCCGATTTTTCTGGTGCTATTTTGAAAGCTTTTTGTAAATCTTCGTTTTTTAAATGAGATAATTGATATTAATCGTTTGCCATCTCGCATTTAAGAAACTTGTTATATTTGTCGGAAAATCTAGAATTTTTCAAGTTAAAAGTAACTTTAAATAAAAAAACAAAAGAGGGTGCTCATGTTTACACCATTTCCTTATTTTAAAAATATTTAGGAGCCACCCCCAATGAAGTCGAAAAACGAATAATAGGGTTGTCATTTATTATATTACATAATAACACGGCCGAGAAATAACCTATTATACAAAAAAAAAATGGTATTTACTTTCTAATAAGGTATTTAATAAATTATCATAATTATGCAAATAGGAATGAGCCGAGTGAAACACTATTATTATCGGGTCACCTGCCCTATTATATCCTCTTACTGGGCCACTATAAAAAATTCACCTGATTAAATAGTACTTTTTGACTTAGTCTCGTTTACATGGCTTATTGGTCGGGTTAAAAAGAAAAAATTCTATTTTTTTCTTTTCTTATTTTTTTTCGTAATTTCCTGATCCGCGATTAAGAGGCGTATAACATCTCATCGGCTGTTACACCTGTCAAGTGAAGAAGCGCCACTTACCTAGGCTTTTTTCTCCCGCCCATTTGGAATTCAAATTGGTCCTATGTGTCAGTAATTAACGATTTCAATCATGCATTAAGCTTTAATCGATTATGTATATTTTTTATCGTGTAGCCGTGTGTCATATTCCCTTTGATTCGTCCTGTCTATGTATTCAAAGAAATTTAGGGGGTATATCAGCGTATGCTGAATAAAATTTCAAAAGTGTCGAGAATCCACATACAAGACTAAAACGACAAGAAACTGCCCGTCGTTACAGACTACTTCAACATTTACTAGACAAACGATCAAAACTCCCAATTAATTACAAAAGAATCATTTACATGAATGTGATTAGACCTGTTTGGACGTACGGAATTGAACTTTTGGGCTCCACTAAACCATCCAATTCGGAAAAAAATTTAGGTAAAACGTGACTATTTTTCATTCAAACCAATATAGCTTCTAAAAGATAGGTTCTAATGACAAATGATACATATTATCGTACATAAAAATATTTTCCATTCAATTTTTGATGTGGAAATTATCGTAAAATCTGAGCAACACTAACATAGCTAGAGAGTGTCAAAGTAAGCGTGAAAAAATATTCATTTTTTCCTCGGCCAGAAATATTCATGTCAAAATAGTTACAAAAGGTTAATTATACCAAGTGCTATAATAATAGACTGCACCGATAGTTGGGACGGTACTGTGATAAGCTGGTCATAGTACCGTTTTAACTACAACTGAAAAGTTACCAACTATAGTCTTTTTATGACGTATTTATAACTTCTTTTTTTTTTTTCAACTTAGGCCAGATAATTTACTTCCTAAGAATAATTTTTTTTCCTAAACATTAGAGATGTGTAGATTCCAAATAGAAACCTATCGATACCACTGGATTTGCCAATAGTTTTATGTTACTTATTTATATAATTATTAAACATCATTCCCTCCCCATAAAACGATTTTTTTTTTTTTCAAATTTTATATCTGATTTTCATTTTTTATTTTTAATCGGTCCTAATACTATATTAAAACAATGTCAAGAGAAATATCAGCGCATCTTCCTATCAACAGTATTCGGTTGTGTTTTAAACAGCATTAGCGTTTTCTTAATAATTAATGATATCCCAGAACCTTTGTAATGTTTATCTACTAAAATGAGAATATGTAAAATGGATTATTTATTAATTAATAGATTTGGTTATATTTTCACATTCATACGTATAACTATTTAGTATAAATTAATTTTTAAACCTATTTATTGGTACCAAGAATCGAGAATCATTTTTTTGAAATTGGTACTGGTATTAATAATAAAAAAAATGGTATTGACGTGTCAGGATTAAAAATTAAATTCTAGCCCAACCCTTGACGAAACGTCTGAGGAGGTTCTCTTTCCGGTCATTGAGGAGGATGTGAAAAAAACTAGTAATGATAATAATAATAATAATAATGGTAAAAATATCACCATGTTTTCACTCGTTGAAAATGGACATTTTTACAAAAATTGTTGGCAATGTCCAATGTCAGACGTCAATTCCTTTTTCAAACGGACCACTTAACAAAGCTATGCACCACTCCAAGAATATCACATCAACTTCTTGCTAGGTGCCCAAGAACCAGGAGGGAAAAAAATAGAGTAAAAATAAAGAATTCGAAAATTGTCGACCAGTATGGCATGAAGGTGGGGCAAATGCAGATTGAAGACAATCACCTTGCATCACGAGCTTCTTGCGTTCTTTGCTTGTTCGCGCCACCGTGAGGACCGTTTACCTCCTTGTCTCAGTTAGTCCTTTTTATTTCACCTACCTCCAGGGCTTTTTTTATTTGGAGTGACTGGAGAATTCTCACTCACGAGTCCTGAAGAACGGCTTATCCTGAGCCACTTTCCTTTGGGAAAAAAAACAAACACGGCAGTAGGAATCACGCGGAAATGTTCTGTACAAGTCCCTTGTTTGTGCGAGAGGTTAGTATTCGCATTTCTTTTTAAAAAATAAATAAAATTATCCTTAAAAAAGGAAAGGGGTTAACAATAGAGTAGCGAAAATCGATTCTATGAGAGAAATACCTTCTCCCAACCTTAATTCAGATAAATATAATTTTGTTGCACAACTCCTCATCGTTGTTTTTTTGGTGGCAAATGGATAAAATTATTCCTTATATATCCATATCTTTATCTTTATATATTACGAAATTAATCAACCATATAATTAAGTGTTAATTGCCTAGTTGAAAGAATAACTGAAGTTAGGATTGATGAATTAATTGCCACTTCAATTAAGTCATGAATCCTAATTGTATTGGTCCTTCTATACCATCATGCGTACCTCAAGTAATATCTGAAGTGTTAATTACAGAATTTAATATGAAATAGGAGATTTTTTTTTTCAGCAAGTTAATAATGATTTTAAAATGCAAATATACAATCAAAAGAACGTCCGGAGTATTAGAGAATCGTACAGTGTTTAGTGGAGGGTTCATGTTAAGTTAGCGATTCCTTTTTAAATGAAACATTAGAATATTTTATTAAATAATAAGTCGTAAAATAAGTTATTTTTTAAAATTTATTTATTGGAAAAAAGGAAATCATAATTGCTTTTTACTAATTTATTTATTGATTTTTTTTTTCATAGATTTGGTTTGCACATTTAGATCTCCTATTGCTTATATTTTGTAAGAGGAATTTATTTTTAAACTCGGGATTGGAAAACAAGGATCGATTTTTGGTATCGGCAAAGGTATCGAGATAAAAAAAAATTAAAAACTATATCTAATATATACATTTTGTATTATTCGCATTTAGTTAGAGATGTTTTTTTACTGGATTATATTGATTTCAAATTTTTAATGAAAATTGAGGAGAGGTACGAGAAATTAATCCAGACAGTAAGTGCACCTACTTATTTCATAATTAGGTATGAACATGCAACAGCGTGCTTAATACCCGATGCGGTGCTTAAACCCTTCAGACATACCACCGATTCTAATACCTTCTACAGGATTTCCTTCTGGCTATTGTTACAGAATTCCTGGTTGACCGCTTGGTAGACTTAAGGTATAATTCAATTGCGGCTAGTGCCGTAATAGCTTCATTGGCCTACATCACTAATTGCCTTGCTACTATACCCCAAACCCCCCACCCCAACCCTCAAACCCCCCACCCCTAACCCCTACCCCTAACCCCCCACCCTTACACCCAACCCCTCTTATACAATTACTTCATAGAACTCCGCCGGACTTATTAAAATAAAACTACCTCTAAAAGCTTTAATTGGCAATTAAACTTGCCTTTTTCTTTGCTTCCATCATTTTTCTTATAACATCTTGCTATCCGAAGGGGACATAATTTCTTGGCAGGGCTATTAAATGTCCTATATCCACGGCTCTTTACCACAACCGTTTAAACTTCCGTGCATTCTACCATCTGTCCTTTCATTATAATTGCGAGCGAATTCCCTAGAAATGTATGAGAATAGAGGAATCAAAGTCTTCCTCCGGCTGCAATATTTAACCGTTAGTTCTGGGTAATGATATGTTTGTGCTATATTTTTTCGATCCTCGATATAAAAAAAATCGATCCTGTTATGTCAAAATCGATTCTCGATTTCCGATAATGGTACCTCAGTTCAAAATTGGTTGCTATAAAAAAAAAAAATCCATACCAGAGTAAAAAAAGCAAACCAAATCTATTACATACAAGACATTTGATTACTCATAATGTGCAATCAACGATTCATTTTATATATATAAATAATAAGTTTGCTTATGTTATTTATAAAATTTTGAAAATGCACATAATAACTATTGCCCATGCCCCATAAGGGCAGAGGCAATGCTCTATAAATTTTAATAATTATTCAATGAAAGTTTTCCAACAAAAAAATTAAAAATATACTTCCTGCTTTGATTTCTTTATTTTTTATTTTTTATTTGATTTATATATTTTTTATTTATTTTTTATATTAATCAGAAAATCATTCCTCATAAGTATATTTAATATATATATATATATATGATCTTTTATTAAGATAAAAGTATTATCTTATTTAAAAATACTACAATCGACATCTGGTTAACAGGTAATAATGCTTCATAATTACACAAAATTAGAGCAAATTAATAACATATCACATTTAAAATATTTGCTTTTTTTTAATATTTTTAATCAGTGAAGTTCTTGGAATGGTGATATACGAAATATTAAATAAACGAAATGTTCGATGCTGGTTTAAACTACTAATTATGTACGGATTAACGATGTTAACAATTTTTAAATTGTAATATTTATTTAATAAAATCAATTTTCTGCCCAAGAAAAAAATATATATTAAAATACACTTCCCGAATTTATGGTTTATTATTAGCTATTAAATGTTTTATTAATGACACATTTATTTATGCAGTGCAAGTATTGTACTTTTTCAAACAGAGATCTGGATTTTTATACTGTAGAGAAATTTCTGTTAAAAATAAAACTTGTCTTATACCAAACCAGATACCTATCCTTTCATAGCAAACTCCATAATCATTCAAGTCCATTAGTATCTCAACTCGCTTCCCACTCAATTCCAGATAACCCTCTGGCCTGAAAAGAAGATGGACTCGGGACCTGCTAATATAGTACTTTATTTTATAGAACTTTTATAAGTGCTACCATTATAAGTGCGTATTTGTTTTACAAGCAATTGACATGTCAGTTTTAGCATTATCATTACATTTACTTGGATTTTATTTATATTGTATACAGATGTAAATTTCAATAAATACCTATATAAAAAAATAAAATAAACTATATTAAAAGCCTTATCAAATTCAGATTTTTTTTCATAAATCAGTACAGTTCTGTTATCAGTTTATCATGAAAATTCTGATAATGGTGAAATACGAAATGACAAAGAGGGTTAGGGCTGGTTAAAAATAATCGGTTATGTATGAATTATAAGAACTTTATTAAAAAATTACTTTTTTTTTTTTTTATTTGGGCAACATTTTATACTTACGCCTTTTTATCAAGCCCTGGGATCAAACAATAATAATTCACAACAAAAAGTATGTATCACATTAAAAATATTTATAACAATATTTTATATGAATATGGCCATGAATTGTTGCCTAAATAAATAAATATAGAATTGTTTTAATAAAGTCTTTATATTGCTGATATTATTTGCTCTTTTCTTTTCTTTTAATTATTTAAAATTGTTTTAAATTAATTTAGCATCGCCCAACTCAAATGACATAATAATTATTACTAACCCCCTCAAAATGAGCTACTGCAAGTTTCAAACTCGGCTTAATTACAAATCATGCCCATGACAGATAGTTAATCAACTCGTATCCCGTCTAAAAAAAAAAAAAAAAAAAAAAAAAAAAAAACTAAAGCACGTCTACTTCATAATTTATACGCAATGAAATGTTACCGTACGTCTGTCACTTCCTGATACGAGTTTAAATATTGTATGACAGAAGGCGCGTGCTGGCTGACATTACACCAATAAAACGGTCACGAATGAGAGCCGTCGTAGTAAATCGATCCCTCTCGAACAATAGTTTTAAAATGATTCCTCGCAAGTGAACTTTTCCTTTCCCATTCGATACTCGTGTGTGTTTTTTCCCTTCCTAGGCCCGAGTCCCCTGCACCCCTCGCGGTAAATAATCAATGTAGTTGGAACCGTAGCGACATCTAGCGGTGTATCCACCAACTCCTTTCAATGCTGGCGCCAACTTTGAACGCCAGGAAAAAAAAACTTGTCTTCCAGAAAAAAAAAAACATCTTTTTTTTTTCTACCGACGAGATGTTATCGAAAATCTGACCTCATGCCGCCTCTTGTATAGTGGTTCGTGTTTTCTAAACACGTATGGAACTAATAGATTTTTTTTTTAAACAATTTGCTGTCTTGCAAATTGCGGAAATCGAATTTTTTTTTTCATTTTCTTCGCACAAGGAAGAATAATTCTTAAACATTTTCAGGCCAACCATGCGTATTTAAAGACATTTAAATTAATTTTTTTTTTTATTCGTCTAATATTATAAGAAATCAGTTTAAAAAAAAAATAAATTAAAATAATTTACCTTCATTTGTAACAATTTTTTTTTTTTAAATCTCATTTAATGTCTTTGAATGATAGGGCCCCTCCGAAAAATACCTGTCTCTTCTTTGTACTCTAGGCATTAAATAGTTCTGCAGGGTTAAAATGCTAAAAATGGGGGAAAATTCTTATTTACCAGTAAAGGAGTTCTGTTAGATAGGTTAATTTTGGAATTATACTTCACCAAATACATGAAACTGGAAATACATAGAGATGATGAACTAAGATCAACTCTAAGAAAGCAAGAGAAAAGTATTACATATACTGAAAATATGTAATTGAGGATAAGAAGGCTCTCCTCAAGAGTTGTGGTAGCTGCGGGGAGGATCGGCCACACACGAACGCACGACATCACTGGACACACGATTCACGAATCTTGTGATGAAGGATGCCCCTCCAAAGTTCGTAATAAGCAATGCGCAACTGAACGTATGGAGCATGATAGTACTGTAAGAAAAATGAAAACGATTTTCAGAAATTACGGAACTGAAATACCAACGGTACTCGATAATTACAGTAGCAAAACAGCATTAAAGAGGAGCGTTTTTGATTCATGAGAACTCATAGTTATAGTTAGCTTTTTAGGTTATTTAAGAATTAGAATATGGACCTACTAAGTATTGAGGTTTGAAAGTAGGGTAAAGCCACTCAATTTCAAAATACCAGTGAGATATGTGAGAGCGTTTGGGGATCCCAAAAATAAATCTGGTATACCAGAATCTATGAATTAATTTTTGGACTTGATAAATTATGTTTACTCTTAAGTTTTCATATATTTATTTTTTTAATGGAGAACAATAAAATAAATTATTAGAAAATAATTGCATTAAGCAAAATACGTTTCATTCCTCTCAGTACATTTCTTCCAACCTATAGCTCCTCAAATAGAATTTCGAGTCCTTATTATTTACCATTTCTGATTTATATTTTTGCATTCTATTCATATTTTTAATCGTTTAAAATATGGGGCATATATGGACCAGACCCATCAAACAGGTGTGGTTGGTAGGCTAGAGGTCTGACGAGACGGGTGTTTGAGACACGGAGGCTTTTTATTTTTGGTAACCGTTCTTTTTTTAAAACTTTTTCGATTGTATTGAGGTCAGCGTTGTTCGGTTTGCCAACTGCCGGTTTATCAACAGTTTTGAACTTTTCATCCACCAAGCATCATCCAACTCGCACATCATTACCAAGGGAAGAATTCCTGCCATGAATCCCCTTTTCTTCTCTCTTTCGAAGTTTTTAAATCTTTGTTGAACGGTTCTATCACGCTACCATCGCTCCGCACTTTATCAACTTCTCTGACTTCTAGAGCTCTGTTCCAGTTAAGTAAAACGAAATCATTCGTAAATGACGTGTTAAGTTAATACTAAAGAGGTAAACAAATATTTTGGTTTAGGAGATGAATAATTGGTATTGCCATCCATACAAGAAATAATCTATTAAATATAAGCAGTTTATTCCAAAGAGAATGAATTATTTTCAGGAAAACCCAATATCTTGAACCATCTTTATAACACCGAACAGTTGGTTAGTGCAAATGATTAGATCCGACACCATCGGCTGGTGCACTTAAGGGATGAGCCGATGAAGAAAAGTTAACCGTCCTTAGCCCGTTGATCCGTGGCACCCCACACCAAAGAGTTTTTAAAAAGCCCTAACCTAATATCGGCAAATTAGAGGGCACCCCCTAATCCCCCCCCCCAAATTGCAATTTATTCCCTAGTGTTAGAAAAATGCAGAGAGGAAAGGGCGATCCCCACATTCCCCAGCGGCAAATTGAAATCCCCACCCCTCTCATCAGATAAGGGTGTTAAAAAGGTTAAAATGAAGCGGGGTGCCGCAAGCCCTAATTGCGGGGGCTCGGCCTAACTAGCCCTTAAATGTCGTATCTCTAATAGACCAAGCCCTTAAATGTGAGCCTTCCCTGACTTTTTTTAAACATGACCTTTGGCTATGTCGCAGGTGAATACCATAGCGCCCGCTCTTCCCTCTTTAAAGTCAGCCACTTTCAGATCAATAGCTCGCCCGCACTAGGGCTCCTAGGCCTAGCTCTATTTATCTAGCCTTAGGTTTGAAATTGATAACAGAAATCTCCTTTATAAACTGCTGTAATCACCCGAATTTAATATTACACGGTAGGGGTTGTTTAACTATTTTACATCCACCTAATAATAAATAAGTCTGAACTAATAAACTGTACTATGATATTCAGTATCATACATTTATGAGTTTTTAAAAAGTATACTGATACTTAAAATACATATATTTACACGGTGGAGGTATGCACTTTATCAATATAACAGAAGCTTTTAAATCATTACTTGAAGTACGCAAGATGGTATATCAATCCTAATTTTAAATCATTATTATTTTATTTTAAATCATTATTATTATTATGGCCGTTGAGCTGGCCAAGGACCGCTTCATGCGTCTGTTGCGCCGAGAATAAATGGATGAAAGAATTATTTTATATTTTATATTTTACCCATTAGCAGTTATTTACAGAAAGAAAATTAAACAAAAAAAAAATCATAATGAAAGAAAAATTGAATATGAAATAAAAAAAAAAATGTTCTCAGAACTGAAGATGAATGTTTAACGTTCGAGACTAGTATTCTAATAAAATAATTCCGATAGAAGTGGCAATTAATTCATCAATCCTAATTTTAAAACATTATTATTTTATTTTTTATATTTTACCCATTAGCAGTTATTTAAAGTAGGAAAATTAAAAAAATAAAATAGAAAATAAAAAAAAAATAAAAAAAATACTATACAATAAAAGAAAACAAATTAAACATGAAATAAAAAAAGATGTACGTACAAGTAAAATAAATAAATAAAAAAATAAATTTTATTTATTTAAAATAAAATATAGTCGTAATAATTTTTTATGTATGTCTGCTACGTTACTAATTTTTAGGTTAAGGAAAATAATTTTTGTGTCTGTAAGTGTTTAATTGATGGTAGGTTCAAATCATGTTTAAATTTCAGACACTAAAACGGTAAGAAACAGCTCGTCTTTTTCGAATTCTTCAACATTTTCTAGACAAACGTTCTAACCTTCCGATAACAAAAGACTCATTGACATGACAATAATTAGGCCTATATGAGCCTACGGAGTTGAGCATTAGAGCTCCACTAAACCGGAGAATTTGTCTCGAATCCTTACATTCCAAAATCCTCAATTCACCTTACTTTACCACAAAAACTTTTCCATAAAGTTCATGATGTACCGTGCGTTTCTTAGTCCACACCAGATATCTATGATTTCATAGTAAAATCCATAACTATTCAAATCTATTTGTACTAAAACACTCCAAGGTTTCTGAAAAGAAGATTTTTTTTTTTTTCATTTTCTTGGCACAAACAAAAATAATTCTGAACCCTTTTCAGGCCAAGTATACATATTTAATAACATTTAAATCCACTGTTTTTTTTCTGTTTTTATTTGTCTAATACTAAATAAATCTGTAAAAAATATATATATATATATTCATTCAAAGCCTTCTTCATGATATATTTTGGTTGATTGTGGTTGGGTTCCCCCAACTAAATTAAACATCGTTCGAAATTAAAACAGGGTTAAGACAAGGGGATGGCTTATCACCTATTTTATTCAATATTGTTTTAGAAAAAATTATGAAGACGTTTTGGGAAACCAATAAATCTGGTGTAAGGATAGGAGGTAAGAAAGAAGGTGTGAAAATAAGGTGTTTGGCTTTCGCGGATGATCTGGCACTTTTGGCGGAAAGTGAAGAAGAGGCAGCAAATCAGATAAATGAACTGAAAGAAATAGCAGAAAGAGCCGGATTAAAAATATCATTCGAAAAAACCGAAATAATGACGAATGACAAGGAAAAAAATGGAAAAATCGAGACTTAATATGGTAAAATCAAGTTGGTGAATCAATTTAAATACTTGGGGGAACTTGTGAACTACAATGGGGGAGACTTGCAAGCAACGCATAGTAGAGAGGTAAAATTGGATAGATTAAAGTTCTCAGTCAGGAGTTTTTATAATAAAAAAAATCTTTCCATAAAAGCCAAAATTAGACACTATGAAACAGTCATAAAACCTGTTTTATGAGACTATGGGATTTACCAATATGGAAACCTTGTTAAGGACGGAAAGAAAGATATTGAGAATGATATACGGACCGAGAAAAGTGGGGGAAGAATATCTATTAAAAAAAAGAACGATGACCTTTACGAACAGTTGGAAAACTTAGAATCATCGATGAGGAAAAGGAGATTAAATTTTTTCGGACACATGAAAAGAATGAATAGCAATAGATTAAACAAACAAATATTTGATAAAGTGGTGAAATTGAAAAATATAAAAGGTTACCCAGAGCAAATGAAAGAGGAAGTTAAAAAATTGGGTATCACGGAGGGAGACTACAAAGATAAGGATAGATTCGGAAAAATGGTTAAAAATATAAAGGTTCTTGTAGCGGAGAAGAAGAAGCATGAAAGTAAAAATGGACGGAGGAGAGAAAGAGGGAAATGGGCGAAAAAATGAAAAGAATTTGGGCAGAAAGGAAGAAAACCTGAAAATGATATACGCGTGGTCCACCTTTGGCCTGTATCGCGATAAATAAATAAATAAATAATATATATATATATATATATATATATATATATATATATATATCTTTAGTAAGGATCTTGAGGTTCAGTCATAAAATAAAAAAAAAAACAACTATTTTGGCGACGTTTCGAGACTATATTGTTCTCATAATCATGCCAATGTTCCTGGTGGATATGAATAGACTTACAATTCTAGTACACAACTAACCTAGGGGTTAGTTACCAACTGTACCCCTAGGTTAGTTGTGTACTAGATATACCCCTACCTATGTATACCCCTAGGTTAGTTGTGTACTAGAATTGTTAGTCTATTCATATCCACCAGTAACATTGGCATGATTATGAGAACAATATAGTCTCGAAACGTCGCCAAAATAGTTGTTTTATTTTTATTTTATGACTGAACCTCAAGAACCTTACTAAAGATTTAGTAGTAACAGTCAAGAAATTTATCCATATATATATATACATATATATATATATATATATATATATATATATATATATATATATATATATATATATAACTTTCATTTAGTACACTTCTTTTTTTTCTTTTTCTTTTTTTTAACCTTATTTAATGTTTTTGAATGGTGTGGCCCCTCCAAACAATCAATCGAATTATGGTGTAATGTAGTTAGTTATCTTTGCTCTGAATAGGGTTAACATCAACACCACAATAACATTATACCGCCTTTAAAGAAAAACATAAGTATTTTTTTAATTAATATTTACAATCCAAAATCCTCCGTAAAATCCTCAATGTTCCTTACTTTATCACAAAGAAACTTATCCATAAAGTGTATAATATACCTTACGTTTCTGACAGCCCAAACCAGATAACTAACCTTTCATAGTAAATTCCATACCCACTCGAATCCACTAATTTCTTTCTTTGCATCACACTCAGTTCCCGATAATCCTCCGAGGTGTCTGAAAAGAAGATGGCCGAAAGACCTTCTAGTGTAATACTTTTAATGAAGAGCTACTATGCATATATTTTATTTTACAATATTTTAACCCCAGGTTATTTTCGGTATATTTGAAGATATATGTAATTACGTAAGTATATAAATATGTTATTAAGAACTCATTCAAGTTTTTTATTAAGATTTTTTTTTTTTTATAGTTTTGTTCAGAATATAGGAGAGATTGCTATTTAATGGTAGATATTTTTATTTAAAAAAAAAAATCAATAATAACATATCACTAACATTTACATTTATATTAAATAATGTTATTTTTTATAGCTTATTTTCTTGAGCTGAAATAGTTATAAAAAATAATAAATTCATTTAGCGCCTTGTAAGTAATCAACTATTCCGTATAAAACTTAACGCCTCAAATATTGTTAATTTGGCACTATCCAGATAACTATCCTCTAATTATAAACTACATTCCACCCAAATACACTCCTTGTACGAAGGACAATTCTTAATAGCAGCACCTAAATAATATTATACCGCCTTTAAAGAGAACCATAATTTTATTAATATTTACAATTCAAAATCCTCCGTAATATCCTCAATGATTCTTATCTTAAACTCCATTCGAATCCATTAGTAATACAACACTCCGAGGCGTCACGGGATCCAACCACAAGATGGCCACGGGATATTCTAGAATAGAAATTTTATTAAAGTATTACCAATGACATGTTATTTGAGCATTATCAACCCATTTACTAGATGTATAATGATTTTTTTTCTTACATAGTTGTAAATTGCAAATAATAGCTAAAAAGGGAATTCATTTCCTATGAAATTGAATTAATAAACAATTAATTAAAACAAATAAGTTATTACCAATAAATAATTTATAAACACTACTTGTTTTACAGCCTATCGACTTAAAGAGTATTACCAGCCCCGAAGCTTTATCCACCATCCTTCATCCTGATACGTAATCAAGTATTGAAAATCCCATATCCCACAACTGGTCTCATAGCGGGCATATGGAGCATCCCCTTGATCCTTTATCTATAGTTTTTAGTGTTGGGGTCAGCGGGCACCCTAACCTAAGCGCCCCCAGAGATCACTATCCTTCAGATATCTCTTATCTCAGGGTATTAATCCCTTATTTGTCAAGAGCTAGGCGGAAATAGTAATTGACTGGACTCCATTGACCCCGGGGATTCCCATGGGCCGATCTATTGAGTCACTACCGCAAAGACATGGGTGAAAGGGAGCGAGCGGAACACACTTGGAAAGCAATCGGGATGAAACAGAAGTTTCTAAATTGTTGTATTTGCCAAATCCAACTTTTTTTTTTTTCTTTTTTTTCGAGCCCTGAGAACATAAAACAATCCAAAACAAAAGATCTCTAATCCTATATGTATGGGATAGTAAAAGATGAACAGTACTGTTTCTAAGTTTTTAAGTATTCTACTTAAAAGATATTCATGCGATCACCACATGACGATCCAAACAGGTTATGAAGAATCGTATATAAACTGTTGCATATTGTGTGTAAAAACCATTAGAAAAAAAAAACATACAATACTATAAAAAAACACAGTGGGAAATATGATCTTTGCACATAATGATTTTTTTTAGCTAATTTTTATTCAAATTTACTACTGTACACAAAACATAATAAAAAATATCTAGTGAATGCGAAGATAATGCACATAATAAAAAGGCAATTGGTGGAAAGCAACTACCTATTCCGTAAAAGTTCAATATCAGTACTGCTAGATTTGAATGGTAAGAGTTAACTATGAAAGGACAGATATCTGGTTTGATTTTTTTTTAAACTATTTATTGATATTTACAACTTTCTGCAATATACATAAAGTAAATTTTAGGAAAATGATTATAATGACATGTAAATCACTTGTGAAGAACTACTGAGAGCCTTCAGTAAAAGTTCTAAACTAGAAGGTCTCTTGATCATCTTATTTTCAGACGCCTCGGTGAGTTATCAGGAATTGAGTAAGAAGGAATTTAAATTATGGATTCAAATTTCATAGCGCAGTTTACTATAAAACGATTGGTATAGAGCGTTAAGAATTTTTCGAAGGATTTTAGAGCATTGGACTCGAGAAGGATTGGATGGTTTAGTGGAGCTCCAAAGATCAACTCTGTATGTCCAAATAGGTCTAATATCTATCACTTTAATGAGTACTTTGGAATTTCTTAGAAGCTTTAAACGTTTGTCTAGTAAATTTTGGAGTAGTCTATAACGATAGGTCGTTTTAGTCTTGTATGTGGATTCCAAATGACGCGTTTGTCCAAATGGAGTCCCTGGTAGCGGATCTGTTCAACATTGGTTTGATTTAAGTCAGAAATGTGAGGTCTTGATGTACCTCAGGATTTTTCTAAGGATTTTGGATTGTAAGAATTGGATACGAGATGAATTAAATGATTTATGGAAGACCCAAATCTCAACTATATCCAAAAAGGTCTAATTACTGTCATGCAAATGAGTCTTATGGAATCAATCGGAAGCTTTCTCCAGTATATTGTCTAGCCTATTTAAAGAAGTAGAAACCGACGGACTGTACTGTGAAGGATATATTTTTTTCCAATTAATAAATAGTATGTTTATATTATCTAACACAACATAAATATAATGATACAACATAAATATATAATGAAACTTGGACAGTTAACAACTTAAACACTGTTTCGACGTTGTCGGAAATGTGCAAGACCTCGGAAATCAGAAATGTGTAAGATCTTATTAATCTATTTATTGAAATTCACAACTGTATACAATATAAAATATGATACATCAAGTAAATACGATGATAATGCTAAAAATTACACGTCACTTGGCTTTGGTGAAACTATTGGTAGCACTTATAGAGGTTCTATATAATGAAGTACTATATTTGAAGGTCCCGAAGCCATCTTCATTTCAGGCGCCTCGAAGGGTTACCTGGAATGAAATGAGAAGCAAGATGTGATACTAATGGATTTGAATGGTTGTGGGGTTGGCTAAGAGAGGATAGATATCTGGTTTGAGCTAAGTCAGAAACGTAAGTTATATTAAGAAATTTGTGGTTGTTTGTATGTGACGAAGTAAGGAGCATTTGGAGATGAATTGGATGGTTTAGTAGAGCTTCAAAGCTCAGTCCAAATTAGTGTAATAACTGATATGTAAATGAGTCTTTTGTAATCAATTCGAAGATTTGAACCTTTGTCAAATAAATGTTGAAGTAGTCGAAAACGACGTGAAGTTTCTTGTCGTTTTATTCTTGTATGTGGATTCAAAGTAACACTTTTGTCCAGATGGAGTCCTAGGTAGCGGTAGGTGTGTTCAACGGGGATTAGTGGAACATCATTAAAGGATACCGTAGGACAGGAAGTCTAGGTTTACGACGAAGAGTAAAGGTTATTTGATGGGAATTATTTGGATTGATTTTGATTCTCTATTTTTGACACCATTCTTGAAGGTTTATTATATGGGATTGGAGTGTCTGGGATAAAAATATAAAAATATAAATCTTATCTATCTTTGCCTATGTCTGAATTCACACTTTTTTTTCTAAACGTCCTTTCGATATCTTTTAAGATGCGGAACTAAGGAACTTACTTTAGACTTTCTTAATCTAGACAATGACGGTAAGCCACACCATCATTATCCGGTAGCCAATCTAACAAAAATATATACCTCCCCCTCCCCCCCCCAAGGCAAAGAACAGGCGGATCAAAAGGACTAAGGTAGTGGCTGTTAAATTGAGTTAGGAACTTGTAGAAGGTAATGGGCAATATCCGAGGGCCGACCTCAGCAAATCCCCTAATTTCCATTCCATCCCTTTATTGGTTTTCTTCTTTCGCTTCTTAGTCGCCAGATTTACCCTTCACTCCCCCTCCCTATACCAATTACCAACACCGGAACCCTTTAAGCTGGCCCCCGAGTCAGTTTTCACTAAAGTTTGCAACTTCAACTTAGCCAGGGTGAAAGGAAGTTTCGTCCCCCCCCCTCCCCCCACCCTTCATTCTAATGCTGGTCTCTGAGGGCTCCTAAATTATTGACGATCACTTCTTCCATTATCGATCAATGATTGGAAGATCAGTCGGATTAACCTTTCACTACGATCCGATTGAGATGAATAGGGGAAAGTTTAGTTGAGCTCTCTAAATATTCCAGAATCTGAAGTATAAATCTGTACTTTATATACAAATTTAAATTATATAAATATCAGCCGTGGATAGATTTAGGTATCAGGAGATACCCCAATAGCACACTCAGTCTCTGTAAAGTGGGTATCCTTAATTTTGGGTTGTAACCGTTGATATCAAAACTATGTTTCCTTTACAAGTACTCTAACCTATATTCTTCGAGGGTTTTAGCAATACAATTACTTTTTTTTTAAATTTCAGTATAGAACATTTTTATAAATAATACATTCCTCTTTGTCCTCATAATTGTAGTTAATAATATTATAATAATCGAGCACAACGTTTTTATTTTTTTTATTTTTTAAATATTTATTTCTAACAAATTTTAAGTTTTAATTTTTGTTATTATTTTTCTTTTTTAACGTTTCCATCCGGAATGATCTGAATAAAAACGAGCAGAAACACACCCGATAGCGAAACGAATTTTTTGTAAAAATATTAAAAATTTTAAAGATCCCTTTCGATTTAAACCACCCCTTTCTTGCCGGATCGAAACGTTCAAATTTAAAATTTAAAAAAGAAAAATTTTATTGAAATTAAAATTTAAAAAGGTCTAATAAACGACCTTTGTTATTTTTTTATATATTTTTGAATTTTTTCGAGAAAAAAAATCGATATGCATTTAATTTATAAAAGATTCGTTTCGATTCTTAATGAAGTGGGATCCTCTTCATTTTAATTAGGATCATTCCGGATCGAAAACTCAGAAAAGAAAACTAACAAAAAGATTGAAAACATAAAACATTTGTTTGAAATAAATATAAAAAAAAAAAGCCTATAAGAAAACGATAAAAATATATATAATAATAATATGAACATATATCTACACTTTTAAATGTTAATGGAGTTGAATATTTTGCGAGTTAAATCATATGGTGTTTATATCCATAAGTTGTATTGAAATCAAGACAATTTTTTTTAAAACCCGTTGCTGTGTTTAAAAAAAATGTTAAGTAAAATACATAAGCACTGTTTGTTCAAATAATGTACAATTATATTCACAATACAAGTTTTATATAAATCGAGTACAGCGTTCATATTTTTTAATCATTTAATATATGTTACAGCTAGGCTTTTTCTTTGTGAATTCTTGTCGTAGTATATTTTCTATAAGGGTAGTGGAATTAGATTTTTTATTTGTTTAATAAAATTGGACGTTATAATTCAGGTATATTAGAAATTCTAGTATACCGTATTGGTATTACCGTAAGTTTTGATAAACTATGTGTTACTCCAGGAAGGAGCAAATTAGTTTGAATTTTTAGATTTTTTTTTTTTAAACAAATTTGGTTCTTCTATAACCTGAATAGTTGCCTCTATGATGATTTGCGATTCTCACTCTTCAAGTTGTCCTTTCTTCAATTCTTATAACAATTAAGTTCAGACCATCGTATATCGAGGATTTTAATTATTTTGACTTAATAAAATTATTATTTTTACAGGCAAGCATTGCTGCAAAGGCCTCAGGAAGAGGGTAAGAAACAGGAAACCAGGCAAGACCACGAGGAAGAAAAGTTACTCGATGTCGTTGGGACATCAGAACCACCTTTCCGTATACCTCCACATCACCACAGAGGTAAGATAGACAGAGGACCAACTAATTTCCATATAATAATAATCATACGTATAAAAAGATATTGTGAACATCTGCTCAATTGTAATTCTTAACGAAAATTTCTTATTCGAAGGCATTTTTTCAATCGACGTAACTTTGGAAAATTATAGAAATTTTGACATTATCTAATTATAATCAATATTTACACTATTGAGCTAAACGTAAAGCGATTAATAAGTAATTTAATGTTTTGATACAATTACTTATTGATTAATATTTATGTATTGGTCCTCTTAGTAATTTATAAAAAAAAAAAAAAAAAAATAGACTAGTTGATTTTATGTTGTTAATAGTTTGCTTTTTCGTGTTTATTATTATTTTGTCGTACATAATTGCTTATACACACGATTTTGACGGTATAACGCAGTAAATAGATTTTGTTTACTTTTAGTAAAATACTGATTTCATGTATATTCAATCTAGGTAAATGGTTGTAACAATATTTTTTTTTTTTTAATTTTCAGCCAATGAGAACTCTAGTGTTTCTAAATTTGGCCACAAATTTCTTATATCACGTAGCCTCAGAATAAACTCAAGTCTTTTAGACAGTTCTATCAAGGAAAAAATCTTGAATTCCGACAAGAGTTTGAAAGGATATTCATAATTTTCTATCCAAAACTGCTTGGGTGTTGTCAATTTAAATGTATATAAATATTTTTTTATTGCCTCAATGTGTTTCCTTGTGGTCATATGAACATTTCATTCAAGACATTCATTCTTCGAAGGAAATAGAAGATTGAGCAGTTGGATGTAGAAAGTTGAAGAATTAAAAGAAGTCAAGATTGAAGAGAGAAGTCGATGAAAACGGAACGAAACAAAAAAAAACACCACACGATATCTTTTACTTATTTTTTTTTTTTTATTTATGCTTATTTTTATTTGCTTTTTGAGATGTAAAATAGATTTTTATTTCTATTTGGAATGAGAAGATTAAATAATTAAAAACGAATTTAAAAAATGTGATTTATTTTTTTCTTATTAATTATTTCAATTTTGAATTTAACTCAGAATATCGTTTGTGGTCAAATTTCTTCTTAATTCGTTGGTTAAATTTTCTGATATTACAAATCGTGTGGCGAAGAAAGAAGATCGAAGAACCATCTGAAAATGGCAGCGGATGAAGCACTTTCTGTGGCATAAACGTAGGACTCTTATTATAAATGACATTTATGCTTTATTGGCGGAGTTCATTGATTTCTCCTTGATTTGTCGGCTTGTGTTTTGTTCTGAGGCACAAAATAAAAAGTTTTTGTTAAAATAATATTTATCGGCTAGTAGGCGCATGAGCACAATAAATCCCGTCCACATAGATATTTTTTTTTGCGACAGACCAGGCAAAGCACACAGCCGGCAAATCTACAGAGGCGAAAATGTGTTGAACTCCATGAGGATATTTCGAGATGAGTGCCATAGAATCGATGGTGCTTGGAAAGTCTAATGTAAAAAAAAAAAAAAAAAAAAAAAAAAAAAAAAAAAAAAAAAAAAAAAAAAAAAAAAAAAAAAAAAAAAAAAAAAAAAAAAAAAAAAATAGATATTCCCGTTACTTCAGAGCAGTCTTCCTAAAGCAGAGTTATTCCTGTTTTGTCTAAATACTAAAAATGGGACTTCTCACAAAAATATAAATTTATTTTCTTAAAAACGTATTTGTTAAATATTTCTTTTTTTTCAATAAAGTGAATAGATATAGCCAAAAGTTTCAACATTAAATTTCTTTCCAATAATCTGCCCTTCATTTTGACTAATATTCAGTCATCTAAACATATCAAATTTAACACTCAAAAAAATTTAAATTAAAATAAATAAATAAAAACAAATAGATTCCTAGCAGTGGGAAATGGTGAAAATAAACGAGAAACTAAAAAAAAAAAAACTTAAAGAAAGAAGACATATTTTTACATTTAGAAATTAAAAACTATAAGTTCTTAACTGACGCAGCCGAGTTTGATTTATTTTTCCATTTTTAAACATACGTTCAAATAAAAATTATAAAAAAGTGTCCTTAAGTTCCTTATATAAAAAAATTATAATCAGTGAAGTCGATATCAGCTGACGTTATCCTGACGTAAACAAATTTAAACTTGACAAAAATTAATACTATTTTTTTAATTTATCGCTAATATAGAAAACTTTGTTGTTAATAGTTTTTGGACGCACTGTTTATTCGCAAATAAAATTACATGAGGTACGGATGATGGTATAAAGGGATCAATACAATTAGTATTGATGGGTTGTTTGCCGCTTCTTATAAAATTCTATTTATTTCAAGTCTAGTTCCGAGTGTTAAAAATTTAACAGTAAATAGATAAATATATTTTTATCGCTACATTTATTAGTCAGGTAAATGGGCAGTTCTTCAAATGTTCCCTATAAATATTCAGTGTTTCGGCTTCTAATGGAAACAAAGTCCTTTTTTAAAGCTGTCTGCTCTTGGTATTTGCCAGTTTCCTCTTGATTTTGCCTCCTTCAGTGAGTATTAACATGTTGCTGCTGTTTCAAAATTATTTGTTTGTTTTCTGAACTTATCATCAGTATTTAGAAATTAGTCTTTAAACAAAAAAGAAATCCAATAGGAGTGGGAAATAATTTATCAATTCTGACAAGTAAAATTATTTCAAATAGGTGTTTACAAATGTGAATTCATGGACTAGGATTTAATTAATGTTTTGTGAATGAAAACAGAATCGATCCTGAAGGTTCTTAAATATGTGAGGAATAAAATAAGCAATGATATGTTTGTTGTTCGTTACTAACGAACAACTAATAAAACTAATTTATTGGTTGGTCGAATATTTGTTCCCTAATTTTTTTTCAATATCCATGAAGTTTGTATTTTATTTTTTATTTTTTATTTTTTCTGGGTAGTATTGGACCTTTCATAAACTTACGTGAAACTTTTTTCATGAATATTTTAGTTTCCTCTTAAAGTAGTTAGTGTTGGCACTAAAATTTGAGTAGGTTGGTTCGCAGGTGAGCCTGAGCCAGGAAGGCGGGGCGATGGGGACAGCGAAGCCGAGAGCAGTTGCGAGTCAGAGAGTGGCCCGGGCTTCAGACCACCGACACCCCTCGACCAGCCAGCAGCCCCAGGGCCATCTGGTACGTAAAACTATTATAATAATCAATAAATAATCAATAATAATTGTTAATAAAATAATGATAAATTATTTTATATTTATACATTTTTTTTTTCAAATTTAACTTCAAATTATTCAAGCTTATGCTGTTAGCGTTTGTCATTATTGAAATCCTTTTGATAACGCCGGACTATGACACTGTAGGGTGAAAATATATTTAAATTAGCTTCCTTGAACAAAGTTTTATAAATGTCATAGCGTAATTTAATAATAAAACAAACATAAAAGCAAAGCTATTATAAACATATCTGACGCGCCACGCCCAACAAGACATGAACGCAAATATCGTCAAACAGCAGAGCTCATTGCGTTTCTTGTACCCTGCAGGGCTGTCAATTTGGTGAGAAGGGTCTTCTAAAAGGAACCACACAGTTTGCGAGGTCTCCATCAGGCTCACTTCGTATATTTTATCCGAAGTAAAGGGTACCTGTAGACTAGGGTTGCCATAACAGTCTTGGTACTGACCGGGACACAATTCAAAACTCAAGACATTACTGGCAAACTGAAGGGAGTTGGGAGCATAGAGTACGTTACGAAACGAGACAGCGTTTTCTGCGATCTGGCGGCGCGGAGCTGCAGACGCTTAACATTAAAGATCACTCAAGGAATTATGAACGTACTATAACTAAACCGAAGATTTATTTCGCCGCTGAAGGAGTTAACCAAATATACCATACTTACTGTATATTATTGGATTGGGACATATGATGGGTCAACCGGGACGACCGAGACGGAATTTCAATACAGGTGACATGTCTCGGTGTACCGGGAGGTATGGTAACCCTACTGTAGACCCACTCGCCAGGAAAACGTTATATGTTCCTTAGTACAGTTATTTGAGTTCTGTTTTTTCAAAGAGCACTAGTAACTAACATATTTTATTAATAAGTATCCAAATCACCATTCTTTATAATTCTATTATCATCTTCATATTTCATCAGTAAGCTGATTTTTTTTTCTTCATAAATATACTATGAATCTTGATTTATGCAAATATTCAATAGCAATAAATTTTCGTTTGTGTTTCAGGGAGCCACCACGGGAGCGGAGAGTACCCTTCTCCTAACATATCGGTGGGTCCTCCGATACACCCTGCCCCCCACCTCCTCCCCTACCTTTATTCTCCGGGGCTGTACCCGGGGGCAGGGCCCCACCACCTCCTGGCCCCAGGACCCCCACTGGGCAGCCTCTTCTCCCCCCACCACGGCGTCACACCAAGCCTCCTCTTCAACGCCCAGCTGGCCCTGGCTGCCCAACACCCAGCAGCCTTTTTCGGCCAAGGATACCCAGGTCTCCACCCCCGACTCGGATCCCACCGCTACGCTCCTTACAGCCTACCACCGATCGGCGGATCACCCTCCGCCTTCGAGGCAGTACCCCTGGCCAGCCCCACTCCTACAAGGCCGCCCACATCACCCCCAACTACACCGACACCGCCGAAACCGGAGACGACCCCGAGTGAACTGAAGAGTATAGAAAAGATGGTGAATGGACTCGAAGTGAAAACGCCGGACCTTTTGAGCCATGTGAAAGTGGAAGATAAGTAGGCTACGTTTAGTGACACACGATGCCTTTCTTCTCGGACAGTTTCACCTGTAAATTTCCAGTTTTTATATCTATCTGTGATTTAATACGAGGGTCCATCGAATTGACTGGAATCGTCAGGGGCATCCTCGTGTCAATATCTGCCCGAAAATGGTGCTACTGGCGAATATATTGATGAAAAGTGCAAGTGTCTAATGACATGTATTTTCGATGTATGTGATGTCACAATATCACTATAATTCTAAATGCCTCACAATGAAGAGGTTGCGCTCATTTTAAGCAAAGGAAATTTTTTTCTTAGATCGGTTTCTGGAATGTCATAGAACACAAGAACATTCTGTAAAACGGTTTACATGTACTAAATATTAGAAAGCTTTTGTTATTTGTGATAATGAGTTTTATATCTGTTTTGTTTTATTTACCGTTCAAGGGTGTATTGAATGTTTATATATGTAATGTACAGAACGTAATTGTTATCTTTCAAAATGTCAATTGATGAAAAGGTTCTAAAAGCCATAGTTATCATTATCTCTATTATTTTTTATGTAATTATTGACTAGTATCTAAGAGATATTATTTATTTGAGCTACCATTGATAAAACTGGAAATATTGCATTTAGTAATATTGCACATATAATTTTATTTAGGACCTTTCCATCATGAAGCCATATTTATTAGTATACTTGGATAGTAGTGTATATACAATTTCCAATGTAGAAAGATTTTTAAAACTCACTCAAACAATCATTATTCTCCAATGAGTAGTGGGGGAATTAGACGCAGTTTAATATTCCCTCAGGTTTCTGCTAGGAAATAAAACATTTAGAACTGTCGTAAGAGGAATTGACATATTTCTCTATAAATACTTCTATTTTCTATGTTCTATTTTTGTGTAAAGATATTGACAGTTTTGATGTGGAATTCCAGTAAGAAACCGAGATTTTAGCTATGATTGGCGTCTGTTTTATGTTTATAACTGTTTAAATAATTGTTGATAATGATGACTCTATTAAAATATGTGCGCTTGCCAGAGTCGGCCCTCAAATCTGACTCACCAAATTACTATCACTTCAAAGTAAGATTGTGTGTGAGTGTCGGTTGTATTTAAGTATAATAAGCAATAAATTGTAAATATTGTGCATTAAACACATACATACATATATTATTGTATATGTGTCTGTGTGTTTCTCTCTAAATATTCGTTATAATGTAGATGGTTTATTTACTTTGATTTGCAGTTACAAATGTTTCAAAGAAAAGTTTCCTTTGCTTATTCAGAATAGGAAGTGAAATTCAGGCTTTTAGAAAGTGGTTCAGTTTTATTGTATTCTATGTTAGCCTGTTAACAACATTACGTTGGCTATTCGGAACAGTGAATATTTTGGATTCTTGTTTATTCTAAGTGTTTACAAGGAATAAACAATTGGAATGCGCGAGGTATGGACATGGATCCGCTAAGGATCGCCACAGAGTTTGCCTTAAATTCACCTTCCACATGTTCCTCTTAAAATAAAAATATATTTGCTGTACACTCAATACATTATCTTACTAATAAGTACTGAATTGATTCAGTTAATTCATGTCATATTTTGGGTGACATTACAACTTTGGGTGCATGTATTCTGTTTTCAACTTTTTTTTTTTTTTTTCAATTGTCTATTTGCAATCCTTAACTCCTTGGTTATTGTGAAGTAAACAATATCGAGAATATTTTTTTTTGTTTTGTTTTTTTAAATAATATATTAACATATTCGAATTTATTATTTAATTATTATATATAAATATATATATATGGATATATATATATAAATATAAATATATAAATATTGAACATACTTATAAATAAGATTTTAAATTATTTCTCTAATTTGTATAACATATAAAACATGACAAATACTCCTTTTCAGAATTGTTAAATTTATGTAGAGATGTTGTATATGATATTATGGCAGTGTTTCCTGTATGGGCGGTGGGTCTGTCCAATCAACTGATAGACCGCATCCTACAAGACACTCTGCCCACGTTCAATAACATTGGCCATTTAATAGTGTTTAATTATTATATACTTCCCACAGATATTTGTTTTTGTCCTAGTTTATTTACTAATAAAAAAAAAAAAAGTCCCATTTGTTTCATTGTCAAGATCGGTGTGATTGTAGCAAGGCTTGCACAAAAATTGTTGAGCTGTATTGTTGTACCATCAGACTTTGTAAATCTTGTACAATATTCTGATGTCAAAAAAAAAATATCAAAAAACCAAAAAAAAAAAAAAAGTGTATTATCAATCAAGTATATATATTTGAGTGAAAAAGCAGCAATAATCATTAAGCAAATAGCCTGTTTAAAATTTAGTATTGTATTATATTATGTGAGCAAATAGTTGTGGCTATACTTCCAAACAGTAAATAAATGTGAATACAAATACATAATTTATTTAAAATCCCTAGAGTTGTAAGTGTTGAGTTTTAACATTGGATGTCCTTTCTCATGATATTCACCATTTAGAGATATTATTAACAAATCATTAATTATATAAATAAATCAATAAAAATCAAATTTAATATCAGAAAAAAATATATATCTTCAGAAAATCATACTGTCATTCCATTACAAAGGAATGTAATTTTCCGCTAAAGATGAAGCTTAATCAAGCACCAGCGATGTTGAGTCACACTTTTAAAACTTCTATTTTAGAATGGAAAAAAAAGATTAATTAAAAAAAATAAAAATCATTAAAAAAAATATTGCCATTAAGATAGAAGGAATTTACAATATGACTAAACCTACCTTGACGGGTCGAATGATCGTTTTCAGACTTTTTGGTAGAAGTTCTAGGAAAAAACGTTCATTACATAGCTATGTTTATTAAAAAAATATATCAAAAGTGTCTCTTCAATATCCACTCATCTCTTATTATTATTATTATTTATTATCTCTTATTACTACACAGAAATTGTTATATAAATAGGTGTATATGAAATGTCAGTAGGTTTAGTGTAGTTGGATATTAAAAGTATTGGCTTGATTATTGTTTAAAAGTAAAAAAAAATATTAATATTAATATAAATAGCAAATTTAAATAATTAATAAAATTCTATAATTTTGTTTAGTTTGGTAGTAATTAACACTTAGTGTGTAAGAGTTATGGTAGCATCAGCTTCTCCCATAAACCTCAAAAGTAGCTGGATTTTAAATTTTCAACAAAATTCATCGATTAAGGTAAGTTGATTTTATTTTTTCATTATGACTATAAATGCAATCATTTAAAGAATTTTATAAATCATAAAAATAAACAAAAGAGCGATATTTGTTATATTGTTTTTTTTGTTTTTTTTTTAATGTAAAATGTTATGTGCCGTTAACGTTTTCAAAGTTTTATTTCTTGGGTATCTTTTAAATCTCTTAAATTCTAATAGTAAAAATCAGTAATTCTTATATAGTAATTGAATTTCATTATGTTAGATAACACATTTGGTTTTATAAAATGTTAGCGACACTTCAGTCACGAAACTCAGAATACTAATTCATTTAAATTTTTTTATCAATACTATTTTTTTTCTCGCTTATTTAATGGATTTACCAAATCTTTTTTTAATTTTTAATTTAAAAAAAAAAAAATGCTTCATAAATAATTAATAAAATGATGTCAGTACATTAGATAAAGGATTTGTCATCTGTTGTCGAAACCCGTTAAATTGAATTAAATTTATATTTGTCTTAAGATTAGTTCATCGCCAGCCTCTACCATAAACGTCAAAGATTAAAAGCAGATGGGTTTTACAGTTTCAATAAAATCTATCTATCAAGGTAAGTTTATTTTATTTTAATACAACGATATACACAATTATTCAAAGAATTAAATAAGTTATTTAAATAAAAAATAAACGAATGAACGATGAATTTTATAATTGCAATAGCATGATTTTATTCCGCTAAAAGCGAGTATACCGCGGACTGTAAAATGTCACGGAACGCATAAGGTTTTCTAAAATGTTCGAGACACTTTAATCACGAAATCAAGAAAACTTATCTATTCACATTTTTTTTTTTCAAATATAGTGGTATACAAACTTATGCGAAGAATTTGATTAAAAAAAAACAAAAAAAAAACAATATATTGATAAATACAAATAAACAGAAGAATTGTTTTGTTTTTTGTTTTTTTTAAACTTTAAGAGCCAATTCATCTTCTGGGTACTTTTTAAACCCTCCTTCCACTCCTCTCCTGAAAAACTATATAAATACTTATATATTTAAATTCTTGTTTTATTAATTTTTTTTTTAATTTAAAAATTGCAATATGCAAATATATATTTCACAAATATTTTTTAATAGCTTTATTTAAAAACATGTATTTTTTTTATTCATTATTCTTACTCTAGAAAATATATACATTGATATTTTTATTGTATAAACACTGCAGATAATCCTACTGATTTTATTCTACTTTTTGTAAGTCTCTTAAGAATTAAAAATAATGCAAAAACAGGAGTCGTCAAATTAATAAGAAACGATAGTATTTAGAATCAAAGAAAAAAAAAAAAATAAAAACAGAACTGAATGACATTAATAAAAGGTAACAAAATCACTTGAATACCTCGTGTGTAAAATCAATGAAACCTTATGTACATAAAATGTTGAATTAACTATTAACTAACTCTTATCGAAATATTAAAACATTATATGTACACATACATTATGTTGAGTATGATTATATTTTTATTTGTATTTAATTTTTTTTTTCTTGTCTTGGATGCGGGGAAGCTCAGTGGACAAGGCTCTATACTGCCAAGCTCCCGAACCTGAGTTCTTGTCCGGCTGAAAACAGAAAATTTGTATTTTGTAATTTTAGCGTTGGATCGAGATCGAGGTCTGGAGTCTTTCCCGGGCTCACCCAGCCTCTGTTGTGGGTACCCTTAATCGGGAGAGAAAACCTGACGGTTGAGCGTGATTGATGTCTTTCTCTTTTTTTTTCATATGTTGTTTCCTTTAAACTTCTAAAGAAATTGATGATCCTTCAATTTTTCAGTAATAATTTAATAAATAAACTTCAAAATCTTAAAAAAAAAAAAATTAATTCAGTGCAATGGTTTCGTATGATGTTAAAAAATAGTATACTGTAAACGTTGTCTACTATGATCATATTTTGGCTGAATTTGCAAGCTAGCATCCTCCGGTTTGTTCAACGCACTTAAGGATTAAACATAGAATGTTTTGCGATCGCGATTATAGCACATGTTGGCCGTACATGGCCGATTTAAGCCTTTTTATGTTATCAGTGTTAACAGGTGTTTGTATAAACGTGTCCTAAATCTGGCCTGGCGTATGTAGCAGCAGGATTGTTTCATATGAGTAATACATTGATCAACAATCAATTCAACAACATTTTCATTATTGTTTCATTTCTCTCACGTCCTTAAATTTGATATTTTATTAGACATGAAAAGTCAACTTAGTAGAGCTACTTTGAACAAAGTTGTTACCTTTTAGAAGACGGTGTTACTTTGAATATTGTGTTGTCTGTTTTATTATTTGGTAGATATGAACAATTAGTTTCAGTCATATTTATTATTAAAACTATTTTAGATTTATGCCTGTATTACATAATTAAAATTGATTTTGATAATGATGAGTTTTTACAAAACTTAGATTTGATAATTAAAGGGTTAAATTAAAGAAGACAATGAGACAAGCGGGGCTACTTAAGTAGGAACAAAAATTAATGGGGAGAAAAATGGCTCCCCCTCGTTTTAATGATTGCGGAATCGCTCATACGGGAAGCTGAGTTTTTAGTTATCGTTTGGTCCAAAAGAATTTAAAATATCAACAAAAACTATCGCGCTGCAGTGCAAAATGTGCAAAACCTGTTCAAACATGAATAGGTAAACAGTAAAATTTCTACAAATAAGATAGTATACATCACAACAAAAATAATAAATACATCCATGTAAAGATGAGGAGAGTTGGAATGACAACATGAATGAGCCCTGTTGACGCTAAACAAGAAGAATGGTGATGTGATTCATTCACTTACATATGCAAAACGATTGTGGTCGTGTTTCTTCTTGGTTATGTAATGTAGGACTCCTTGCATCTCAATGGCAGGGGCTGGGAGAGCGGCAGGATCCTCCATTTGATCAAGGTTCGACTTTTGCATATGTACATACAAATTGTAATAATTTGTGTACAACGATTACAATGCAAACCTTGTCGACAGAAGTGACTAAAAATGGCGGATAATCTTGGAGGAATGCAGAAATACTCTTGCGGAATCGATTATGAGAAGAATTGAATATTGTTCAGACACCTTGATTTCTCTTAATATTCTGGTATCATTATTTATCTTCTTCAATGAAGGAAAAGGTGATTGTCTCTGAGCACATAGGTTATCACCAATATTATTATACTTGGCTTTACATGAAATATAAGAACGATTATCCGAATTAAGTAAACAGTTCTCAGTAAACGAAATTATAGGTATGTATAGAAGTTCATATTTGCACTTTCTATGAGATAAATTTAGCTTTAATTATAGGCATTCATGAAAAAAAAAAAAAAAAAAAAAAAAAAATTCATTTAATTTAATTTTAAATAAAAATAAATTTAATAATATAAGTAATTAGATAAGCAATTTAATTAAAATTTCATTCCAAAAAAAAGGTTACGTTAGTTGAACGTTCCGACAACTGACGTTCGAATAAAATAATATTCCAAAAATATTTCATATGTTCGAAACAGTAAGTAAAAAACCATTCACAAACAAACAACTTTCAAATGGTAATATTTTTAATAATACTGAAATCTCTTATTAATTACAAAAACTTGGAGACGCAAAATCGGCATTTTTGGAAACAATTAGTGAATACTCAGAAATGTTTTTTTTTTTTTTTTTTTTTTTTTTTTTTTTTTTTTTTTTTTTTTTTTTTTTTTTTTCCATTTATTGACATTTACAACTGTACAAAAACATATACATTAAGTAAATGTGTTGATAGTGAATACAATCACATGTAAATAACTTGTGAAGAACTAATCACTAGTAGCACTTCAATAAAAATCTACACTAAAAGGTCTCTAGGCCATCTTCTTTTCAGACTTATCGTGAATGGAGTGTTAAGCAAGTTGGGAGACTAGTGGATTTGAGTGGTTATGGAGCTTACTATGAAAGGATTGATATCTGGTCTGGGCTAAATCAGTAACATAAGGAACATTAAGGTCTTTATGGATAAGTTTATTGGTCACATAGAAAAGGAGCATTATAGATTTTTTGAAGGATTTTGGATTGCAAGGATTGGATACGAGATGAATTGGAGCTCCAATGCTCAACCCTGTACGTCCAAATAGGTCTAATCACAGTCATGTAAATGTGTCCTAAATCTGGCCTGGCGTATGTAGCAGCAGGATTGTTTCATATGAGTAATACATTGATCACCAACAATTTAACAACATTTTCTTTATCGTTTCATTTCTCTCACGTCCTTAAATTTGATATTTTATTAGACATAAAAAGTCAACTTGGTAGAGCTACTTTGAACAAAGTTGTTACCTTTTAGAAGACGGTGTTACTTTGAATATTGTGTTATCGTCTGTTTTATTATTTGGTGGATATGAACAATTAGTTTAAGTCATATTTATTATTAGAACATTTTTTTTTTCTCGTTTATTGATATTTACAACTGTACAAAAACATATACATCAAGTAAATGTGTTGAGAATACAATCGGGAATGGAGTGTTAAGCAAGTTGGGAGACTAGTGGATTGGAATGGTTATGGAGCTTACTATGGAAGGATAGGTATCTGGTCTGGGCTAAATCAGTAACATAAGGAACATTAAGATCTTTATGGATAAGTTTATTGGTCACAAAGTAAGAAGCATTGAGGATTTTTCGAAGGATTTTGGATTGTAAGGATTGGATACGAGATGAATTGGATGGTTTAGTAGAGCCCCAAAGCTCAACTCCGTAGGTCCAAATAGGTCTAATCACAGTCATGTAAATGAGTCTTTTGTAATTATTTGGGAGCTTTGATCATTTGTCTAGTAAATGTTGAATTAGTCTGTAACGACGAGCAGTTTCTTGTCGTTTTAGTCTTGTGTGTGGATTCCAAGTAAGACGTTTGTCAAAGTGGAGTATCGGATCTGTTTAACAGGGATTAGTGGAATATCATTAAAAGATACTGTTGGACAGGAAGTCGTAGGTTTACGACGAAGGGTAAAGGTTATTTGTAGGGATTTATTTTTATTCTCCAATTTCGACAACATTCTTGAATGTTAATAATATGAGATTGTAGTGATTGGGATGCAACGAAAGGATTATTATTTACGGATAACACACATGTGTCTTCAGCGTAAATGTTGAGGACAGTGGTAGGATGAGTCGGGATGTTAGCTGTATACACGGTGTAGAGGATGGGACCTAGGATACTACCTTGAGGAACTCCGGCAGATTGGGTAAAGAGGAAATAATAGGAAAATTTGTGGTTTACTTTGAAGGTTCTGTCACTGAGATAGAATCGAATAATAAGGAAATATGTAGAAGGTAGGAATTGACGGAGCTTATACAGCAGTCCCGGGTGCCAGACTCGGTCAAACGCTTGTTCTACATCAAGAAAGGCTCCCGTGCAGTACATTCCGCGCTCCAATGCAGAGGAGACAACGTCAACCACACGATGACATTGCTGGATTGTTGAGGGTGATGTACGAAATCCAAACTGGTGATCTGGGATTACGTGATGGGATTCTAGGATACGATACAAATGTTTTAAAATGAGTCTCAGAAACGTTAAATAATTTTATTACGTTTAGTAAATTGATTGAAATTAAACTATTCTACCGTTTCTTAAGAATATAATCAGTATTGAGATTTACTTACTAAAAGTCGATTTTTTTATATCGATCAGTGATTGTCAGTTATTTGTCAGATATATTTTTTTGCCTCTAATACATACAGTATGTATAGGACGTAAATTCTTTCTGAGTATGTAATTATTATATACCGATTCTTCTCGTTAAAATGAAAAATTACAGCATGTAAAATTTATTTAATGAAGTCTTAAGTTTTTGTCCTATACCACGTCAAATTATTCTACATTTTACGTAACATATTTTAGATTCCCGAGGGCTCTCCGAGGATTCTAAAAAGAAGATGACCTAGAAATCTGCTAAAGTAGAACTTATTAAAGTGTTACTCCACTTCCTGACAAAATTATAGGCCACTCCTTTTATTAATAGTTATTATTTTTATGGAATGTTATACTTTAACCAGATTCATTAAATATTGTTGTGGACACACAATTACATAAAAAAAACTGTTACCGTTCTTATCGCTCAAGGAATATACTAAACATTAATATTAACATGCTACAAAAGTATAGACCAGTCTCAGTTCTTTTCCCAATCTCTTACATATTGAAATTTTATAAAACATTACGTATTTGTATTTCATCTAATTAAATTTAATCGAACAATTCCTAGAGGGAAAGAGTAGATATAGTGCAAAAATGACGTAATTAATTTACTATGTGAATAAAATTGGACAATATCGAAAATCACTGGTATTTTAAATAGTATTCATAAGTAATTTTCTGAAGCTGAGCAAACATTACTGCCAAAAGAAAAGAACTGGTGTGTTCATGGCAACAAACGGGAACACTGTTCTTTTTTTCGCCAAAAGTTCAACATTTGAAATTTTTTTTTTTTCTTAAATGTGCAAACGTCTTACTTGGAATCCACATACAAGACTAAAACGACAAGAAACAGCTCGTCGTTACAGACTACTTCAACATTTACCGGACAAACGTTCAAAGCTCCCAATTAATTACAAAAGACTCATTTACATGACAGTGATTAGACCATATGGACTTACGGAGTTGAGCTTTGGGGCTCTACTAAACCATCCAATTCATCCCGTATCCAATCCTTACAATTAAAAATCCTTCGAAAAATCCTCAGTGCTTACTTTGTCACCAATAAACTTATCCATAAAGATCTTAATGTTCCATACGTTGCTGATTTAGCCCAAACTAGATACCAATCCTTTCATAGTAAGCTCCATAACCACTCAAATCAACTAGTTTCTCAACTTTCTTCCCTCTCAATTCCCGATAATCCTCCGTGGCGTCTGAAAAGAAGATGGCCTAGAGATATTCTTGTGTAGATTTTTATTGGAGTACTACTGATGAGTAGTTCTTCTCAAATTTTACCATGTTATTGAAAGCATTTTTAACACATATATTTAATGTATATTATACAGTTGTAAATTTCAATAAATTGTAAAAAAAAACAAAAAAAAAAACTTAGTAGATGTACTTTTTGAGTAATTTTCAGCGCATTTAAACTGAGGACAAAACCTACTCTTTCAAAAGCACGCATAGCCAAGAAACATAAATTTCTAAACATGTCTCATGGGAAGGAGATAACACAAGTTTGTCTTCAGTGATTCAATCGGGATGGTACTGGTGGATTCCGATACTATTTTCATGATTTCTGAAAATATAAAAATATTTTAAAGCGAATATCAAATGGAAGGAAGTGCTTCCATTTTTTGGGCTGAGATAGGATACTACGGGAAGAACAGAACAATATATATATTTTTTTTTTTAATCAGAAATAAATGCAATAGACTTCATCTAGGAAGCGATTGTTAAAAAAAAAAAAGAGAAAAAACTGGCTCGAGTGGGGATCACTTTTCAACTAAGTACCTGCCCAGTCAGATCGCTAGATCTGAAAATTGTTGAAAATTGCTTAGGAGATTTTTCGTTCGAGCAGCTTATGCTCAAAGAAAACAGGAAACTCCTAAGAATAACTCAAAAGTTAGATCGTAGAAAAGTGGGCGTTGTACGTCTAAAGTCTAAAAGAGAAACACTGGATGAACACATTTCTAAGAAGTGTATCTACTTAATAAGTTAACCGGCCTATACTGTCGTGGCTATTTTCATATTTGTATTTCTGTTTGAATAAAAAATCTATTTGTGGTACAAATATATTGGTTTTCGTTTGTCATTTGAAAAGTTATAACAGCCCTAAATATTTCCCTAAAAATGGGGGTGGCCTATGATTGTCGAGGTGTGTAATGGATGGGTTCTGTACAATTTTCTCACTAATAAAATTTTAAAAAAATATTTATTAAGCTCTAAATATTTTGTATTACCTTTTTAGCTGGGTGCCTCATCTTGTTTAGATACATCAGCATATTGTGTCACAATGTATTAGCATTTGTCAATATTCTACACCGTATTGTATTAATAGGAGTCAATGTTCCAGTAAGGGTAATCATGTTAAGCGTTGCGCGCTGCCCTCTATGTCTATATGAACTGCATATTTGACTGTAATCACAGATGCAATTCCAATAATAATAATGGACCATCTATGCCATCAGCTAGCTAAGACATAACATATATCCTGCTAACCGTTCCGAGCGTTCCGATGAATAATGCAATTATTTTGGAGGTGGAGCTGGGAACTGGATAATAATTGATAAAATATATCAATCGCTGTCTCCACTCCTCCGTTCCCACAGTTCCACCGAAACGCAAATACGCAATTAGATCCTCCCACTTATTTAGTACAGGGAAATTAGACCAAAAAATTACGAAACCTAGATCTCCAAAAATTAATAGCACTGACTGCTGGATATTGTCCACCAGTCTTCCTTGAAATCGCGTCGAGTTTGGGCGGGAGAGGGTTAAAAATTGTATATTTTTAAGTGTGTGATTAAATAACCCGGAAACAGTTACTTTTAGCACATTTTGTGTTATATACATTATTAAATCAAATCAAATTTTCAACAAATTTGTTCTATTCATTGTTTTGCTTAAATCAATAGTTTTAGAGAAAAGCTGTGTGGGAGGGAATGATTAATGAGATTTGCTAACCTGCGGTATCGCAAATGTCGGTAATCTTTTGCCGGTAACTCCAAAACTGTTCGTCCGATCCAAAATTCATTTTTTCTATTTTTTTAATCTGTAAGCTGTTATTAAAACGGCAGTGTCCTCGGCACCTTTTTAGTACAGTCAATAAACGTATTGTAGAGTGCATGGAATATGCGATTATTTTTTACCTTAGAACTTTGTTGAGTGTAGAGGGTCATATTTAAAGTCTCTGCCCAAGCGGGTGAGCTAACGGTAGGGGGTAGGGGAGAAGATCCCATTTTTTGGTTTATCGATTATATCTCGAAAACGGTGGACTCTAGAAAACTATATTACCAATCAAAATTAAAGCTAATTAAATTTCCTTTAAAATTGATTCTATACATATTTCTCGAACTTCCAACGGCATCCAAGATATATGTTGTTGAAAGTCGATAATTTTCGAGAAAAAAAATCTTTTTATCCAATCTTTTTGTCCAACATTTGCTATGATAATATACAACAAAATAGCATTTTAAATTTTTAATATTATTGTTTTAATTTATTTGATTTCATACTGTATATTGTATAGTCAGAGGTTTTATTTTTATTTTTTATAGTTCATATTGTATAAATGGATTCATAACTATCCATATTACTTTAAAAGTGGCATCAAAATAATGTTTATTTTGTTTCTTCTTGTTTTTGCTTTAAAAATTATATTTTTTTCGCTTAGTAATGTCATGCACTCTAGCTCGAAACTGTCAGGGTTTTATGATTTTATCAATGTGGATAAAGGTTTGAAATAAATTATGGAACAACCTATGGTGAGTTGTGGTCAAATGTAATTGGAATTCTGAACACTTATGGACCGGGGTTGACATGGACTAATCCTTGGAGCAGTCCATAAGTAGGAAATGATACGCACAGTTCATCGCCCGTGTCCGACAAGCCTTCCTGAGTTACTCAGGTTTCACATGCAATGGTATTTGACTCCTTTGGATGCAGGATTTCAACCGGGATACTTTATCCTCGATACGACCATTACCCCGGCTGGGGAAATTCGAACGGACGGATGTAAATGAGCGGGAAGGGGTCATTACCGATCGGCGGACAGAAGCTGGTGGGGTGAGTGGCAGGATAATAACTAACACGTCCGGCCCAGGCATGTCAACAGCAACCCCCCTCCCCCTCCCTCCCCCCCTTCCCGCCGCTCTGGCAAAGCTTTATTTTTACTTTGCCCTTCTTTTGTTTTTATTCAACCGTTTATCGTATCACTTCCTGCTGCCGAATTCCATCTTCTCCCCCCTCCAGGGAGATAGTCAATTGGAGCATCCTGGGAATATTTTACAGTTTATGTATACATCATACTTTTTTTGTTATCGAGAATACAAGGAACAGGCTTTGACACAACCAATATAAGAATAGGATAAATAAGAGTAATATTCAACAAGATTAATTCAATTCATTTAATAAAAAAAAAAAAATTCTTCTCGACTGGAAAAAGCAATAGATGATGATGTCTATTTATAATCTACTTATTTCGCCTCCTTAGGCGAGCATCAACATCTTAGATCACTTGTCTTACATTTTTTAAATTTAATATTTAAAGACTTTGTAACAAGTCTCAATTTATATGTAGATGGTTTCCGTATCAAACCTCCAGGTTTTCGAAGTTTCATCAAATAAATGTTGTATCCTGCCACATTTTGAAGGTAAACATTCGATTGTTTGCTCTTGGGTACTGTTAGATAGTCCTTGGAAAGATGACTAGTCGATCCGGTGTAAAGAATTAATCTGGACTGATTCTCATGCACTTTTCCCTAATATGGCATGTTATTAGGAGAAAGTGCAAGCGAAGTCTTGTCCCTTGAAACAGACTTCCAAGGAGTTTGAAACCTCTTGTTTTCTCCCCTTTACGACACATATTCTCTCCACATTTGATTATGCAGAATACCCGAATATGCTAAAGAGTAAGGAAGGAGTCAAAGTTTTCTAATTTTCAATTTTTTTTTTTTTTTTTTTTTTTTTTCACGGAACGGCTTAAGAGACTACCTGAATATCATTATTTCACTTCTTTTCATACCCCTTCTCGCCTTCCTTCTTTCCTCGGTCCACGCTATTCCTTTTCTCGCATCTCCCTTTCCCTCAAGGACCTTAATTTCTTTTAGTCTATATTCATCCTTATCGAAACAGTTTTGGTCTGTTAATTTCAGTCTCTCAGTTTCTTCCATATCAGTTTGATATACCCCCTCCCCCCCCCAGCATTCTTATATCCTCTCATTTTATAGAATATTTCTCTATTTGATCTCTTTGGGTGCATCCTCACCATATGCCCATAGAACCTTAATCTTCTTATTCTTATGCCCGTTTATAAATCATTGATTCCTCAGTATATTCCTTATTAGGTCTCAGCCTTCTTTTTTTCTCCTTTTGGGCGTAAATTCTTACTATTATTCTAAAGTTTTCTAGTTTTCGTTCAAATTTCTAATTTTATTTACATGTCATTTAGGTTTATAAAGTTTAGTTTCTGTCAAAGAACAAATGCTGAAAGAAAAATAGAAAATTGATGAAGAATACTGTTTTGTTTTCTGGTGTATATTTTTGAAACTTACCACTGTTTCAAGGAACAGTTGCGGTTGCAAGGTAAAGGACCATTGTTGCACCGTGAAACAAAAACCTTATTTCGTATTTCGCTACTCATATTCGAAGAAATCTAATAATTGAGAATCACAGCTAAATTGGGGATGCCAACAATTTCCCCTACTGAATGAAATAAAAATGCTACCAAAGTTATGATCTGCCTAAAGTGTGAATGGAACTGGATAGCGGAGTCACTGACGAAGTCGGTTTCTTTTTGGCAGCCCAAAATAAGCATTTTTTTCTTTCTTTTTTTAAATATAGGGAGAAGTTAAAATTTAAAAGAATGGTGGTTTCTCATCAAGTCTCAATTGGAAAAAAAAAGGTCCGAAAGATGAAAAGGCAGGGCGGTTAGGGTGGTAGGGTGTAGTACACCGCTTAGTGGAGTAGCCTGGTCGTGCAGGGACAAACCATATGCTAATTGTGTCCGTTTTACCTGGAACAGGGAAATTGTCCTGGACAAAGAACGGTCAGACTTTTCCAGTCTAAACACCAATTACCCGGGCTTAATTCCCCGCTCGGTCGTGACGACAAAGTCCCCTGTAGCCTTCCCTAGTTCTCTGGGCTTATCTAAGCTCGTAGTATTCAACACTATTCTCTATAGGAATTTTATATACGGGTTACTTATGGGGGTTCTTTCCATTGTTTTCGGAACAAGATTCATTATTCATTTGTTACCTCCTGCTACATTTTAAACTTCTTCCGTACTAGCTCCTAAACGATTTCCGATATTCCTCCGCGGCATCTGAAATACAAATAACCTTGGGAGCCTTTTTATTTTTATTTTGTAAGGTATAATAATTTTACTCTTTTTTATAGATGATTTCCTATTAAATAGATTCTTCAATTCCAGCATTCTTTTCATAGGTCGGTGTTGGTTTCATTTACAATCATTACAGTCATTGCAAAATCGAAAAATCATACCGTTTTTTTTATATAACAGTCCAATTTGAATATAATGAGTTTTATATTTAATAAAATCCAAAACTACTTTTCTTCTTACATCGTATTGGCCAACTAATTTTCGAATTTTTTCTTATTTGCTGTTTACTTCCTCTTCAATATTTTTTCATCCTTTCACCATGTTTTCTTTTTTATTCTTTCGACCACTTTGTACCTCTAATTTGTTTTACTTGAGCTATAGAAGGATCAATACATTTAGGATTGATGAATTAATTGCCAATTCTATTAGGATTATTTTATTAGAATACAAGTTTCGAATGTTGAGCATTCATCTTCAGTTCTAAAACATACAAAATTTTCAACACATCAGAACACATGCTACGTGGATTATATATACTAAAGTTTTCACAAATGTAAGACAAGAAACATTGGTACTCACCTGAGGAGATCTAACAGATATCTGAAATCTATCCATCGCGATGCATAGGTTAAAATTTTGAGATTTAGCATGGGATTTCCCTTATGACTCATTGGATTTTTCCGTTCCTATTTTTATTGTATTTTTACACGTTTTGCACGGGAAAAACTGGACGATCAGTAAACTAAAGAGTAAAAGAATATTTGAGATCATACAATAATAAGACCCAAAATTCCTATTTCGCTACCTATGTTAATGAAAATAACCATAAATTTAATAAAGACTCGGGAGTAAAAATAATACATCAAGTAAAAAATAGGCTAAAATTAAATATTTATGAATCATTAGAAATAATTAAATCCTTTAAGAATGATCCAGATTTTTGTTTAAATTACCAGTTTCCAATAGCTCCATTTTAAATTTGTTTCCAATAGGAACGGAAAAAACCCAATGAGTCATAAGAGAAATCCCATAGTAAACCCCAAAAATTTAACCTACTGGGCCCCTTCCCCTTTCCACGATGGATATATTTCAGATATCTGTTAGATCTCCTCAGGTGAGTACCAATGTTTCTTGTCTTACATTTGTGAAATGTTTAGTATATATAATCCATGTAACATAGTGCTGATGTGTCGAAAATTTTGTATGTTTTAGAACTGAATGTGAATATGCAAGAAGAAATGAATGTCTAGCATTCGAAGCTACCATTCTAATAAAATTATCCCAATAGAAATGGAATTTAATTCATAAATCCTAATATTATTTGGTTTGTTTCGGAATAATAAATTTACCACTTTCGTTATGAAGTCATCTTCTCTGTACTACTTCTACTGCTTTTAAGTTGGGTTTTACTAATTGTTTTTAGTTCCTCAGGTCCAGCTTAATGTTAATTTATTTTCTCAGAGATACTTTAGCATTTTTTTTAACAGCCTGTAGTCATCCATTATGTATAAATGTAAAAAAAACAACAGCAGTCTGTTTTCCCCTATTAATTTTGTTATTCAGTTTCCATAAACACTAGGTATTTACTTGTATAGAAGCATTCTGGTTTCACTACTGCGGTGTAATGCTTGTTTTTTTTCTACATTCTTTAAGATTCGCTTTTTGAAAATCTTGAAATTAAAAAAAATGTTTACAATTTATCAAAGGAAGAATTAAGTTTAATGGAGTCTCCTTCACATTTTACTTATCTCTATTTGAACTGATTCCGTTGTCATCTCGTATTAGGAGTACATACATAGTTTCAAAGCTATATCTTAACGGTATTATTCTTCCTTAATACACAAAATCAAATATGGATCGCCATTTAGGTTCCTGAGTCCCCTGTTTCTATTCTGTATACATTTTCAACTTTATATGGTTTTTATATATTTTTAAGATGCTTACTTGACATCATGACCCGGTTGTAAAGCCTTGATATAAATCACAGAATCCTTTAAATGTTTAGTGAGGAAATTGTACTGCATCATATGAAACAAACACCAACGGATTTTTTTCTTAAAAACTAGGGCAATATGTCTCTGCTTTGGAAGAAAACGCTGCCGGAACAAGTTGAAAGAACATTCGGCCCGTTGCATTGCTTCCAGCCCCCCAGGCAGAGGGTTTTATATACAATAACTATCCTATTTCACGTAAAAATATTCTAGCTAAGCAACAAAAAAATTATAACAAACAGCATTGGTATTATATCGAAGAGCATCGGACTCCTTTAACTCCAACAATTTTGTATACAATCTTCAAGTCTTAAGCTCCCCGCATAGAATAAATATATTGTTTTTATTTTATGTTTATTTTTGCTTTATTTATTTCTTCTGCTATTTTAATATTTATTTATTTTTATATGAAGTACATTGATAGTCAGTCTTCAATGAGCAGGCACTGAAGAATTCAGCTGACAAAGGGTGAAACTCTTGGAATACAACTCCTGAAAATGAGTTCAATGATTAGCAATTAACAGATATTCGACATCAATCTATTTTTTTTTTTTTTTTTTTTTTTTTTCATTTTCATAAATTTAGGTTGGGACCTTAAGTTTGTAACTAGAATCCGAGAGATTTATTTTTAACATTCATTGTACAGATCTGGATGCCTTTAAAATTAGAGTGAACTATGTTGGAAAACTGAGTCTATGAGTACCAACTAACCCCAATTTGTATAGTACAATTTCTTTATCGCGCTTAAAAAACAAAACGTCTTAAGGAAAAAAGCCTTTTAATTATGAATACATATTTCATTTTATTTGCTAGGAGACTAACAAAACTCCATTTCGTTTGAAAATACATGAAACTTCTCAATATTATTGTCTCTTCCAAATATATTTATTTTGTGTGTAGGGATGGGTAGATCCAATGATTTATAATAAGTCTTTTTTTTCCATTTATTAATATTTACTACTGTACAAAATAATATACCTCACGTAAATGTGTTTATAGTGAATACAATAGCATGTAAATAACTTGTGAAGAACTACTCACCAGTAGCACTTCAATTAAATCTACACTAAAAGGTCTCTAGGCCATCTTCTTTTCAGAAGCCTCGGAGGATTATTGGGAATGGAGAGGGAAGCAAGTTGGGAGACTAGTGGATTTAAGTGGTTATGGAGCTGACTATGTAAGGATGCATATCTGGTTTGGGCGGAATCAGCAACATAAGGAACATTAAGATCATTATGGATAAGTTTATTGGTCACAAAATAAGGAGCATTGAGGATTTTTCGAAGGATTTTGGATTGTAAGGATTGGATACGAGATGAATTGGATGGTTTAGTGGAGCCCCAAAGCTCAACTCTTATATATATTATGAGGTTTGTGGGCTCCGCCCCTAATTCTGAGACGTGATTCCGGTAGTTGCCAATTGGTCAATTTAGTTTTACGTCTTTTATTGTGTCATGAAAACTAATAAGATGGGACCTATGGCATTTTACGCTTAGTCCGAACCACAGCCTACATTGTCTGTTAACAAACTATTAAAAAACATTGTATGTAATAAAAAATAAAATAAAATAAAAAAGTATATAAATATTTTTTCTTGAAATCAATCTGGATAATCGGATATCTGGATAAGTGAAATTTCACTGTTTTAATAAAAATATTTTTTTGTTGGGGTACACCAGCACACCACATTACCTTTTCTGGCATATTTATAACGGTACTTCTACAGTTTTAATTGCAAAGGTAAATAAATACACAGTATTTCATTAATTAGGCTTTTGTAAACCTCGACATGTTTTTGGTTCGTGCCTCTCAGGAAGGCGAGACAACACAACTCCCCTCCCATCATGGGAGGAGAGACAGGGAAAGAGACCCGAGGGAGGACGGAAGGAAGGTAATGCTCACCAACTGGGACGAAGGAAAAGTTGAATTGGGTCTGAGGAAAAAAGGAAAAAGCGGCTGATGAAGGGGGAGCGGGCGGCGCCTTTGTCCTTTGTCCCGGACCTTTACATATCCCACCGATCCAGCTTCCATCACCTCTTATTTACTGCTCCACCTCCCTGGAATCCCCTCGTTGCATAACTGCACTTTGAGAAATGCACTTTAACTTCCTAGCCTCCAGGCGCCCACCGGCCTCCATAATCGAACCCTGGAATAGTTGAACCTTTACGAGAAATCGATTCCTCCACGGAGGATGATGGATGTTGAGTGGCCGTCGACTCGCGGGTCATTAGCGCCATCGGTACATTAATTTAGATGTAGATTAGAAATGAATGGAATGCGCTCTTCCCTTTACTATTAATACCTGCAATATTTTTTAAATAGAAAAATAATAATCGAGAACATGATTTTGTCACTTGAGGTCTGCACGATAGTACCTCAAGTATTAATACAATTGGGATTGATGAATTAATTGCCACTTTTATTGGAAACACTTTATTAGAACACTAGTTTCGAATGCTACACATTCATCTTCAGTTCTCAAACATTCGAAATTTCCAACACATCAGCACTATGTTACATGGATTATATATACTAAAGTTTTCAGAAATGTAAGACATTAAATCAAATATATCGGTACTCACTTGAAGTACCAATATTTGATTTCTTGTCTTACATTTTTGAAAACATTTTTCTTTTTTTATTATATCCATCCACTGAAATTTACAACTGTACAAAATATATACATCAAGTAAATTTATTGACAACGATTATAATAAAATGTTAAAACTTGAAAAGAACTACTCATCAGTAGCACTATATTATAAATTCTGCACTAGAAGGTCTCAAGACCATCTTCGTTTCAGAAGCTTCGGAGGATTATCAGGAACGGAGTGGGAAGCAAGTTAAGAAACCAATGGATTTGGGTGGTTATGGAGCTAACTATGAAAGGATAGGTATCTGGTGTGGGCTAAATCAGCAACATATGGAACATTAAGATCTGTATGGATAAGTTTATTGGTGACAAAGTAAGGAGTAATTGAGGATTGGATGGTTTAGTGGAGCCCCAAAGCTCAACTCCGTACGTCCAAATAGGTCTAATCACAGTCATGTATATGAGTAATTTGTAATTAATTGGGAGTTTTGAACGTTTGTCTAGTAAATGTTGAAGTAGTCTGTAACGACGGGCAGTTTCTTGTTTTAGTCTTGTATTGAAAACGTTTGATATATATAATCCATGTAACATGTGTGTTGAAAATTTTGTATGTTTTAGAACTGAAGATGAATGTTTAGTATTCGAAACTAGTTTTCTAATAAAATAACCCCAATAGAAGTGATGTTTGTGTTTGTTATTGGGGCCAGTTATAAGTTAGATTCAAATTAAAATTCTATAATACTTTTCACTATGTACATATAATGTATTATATTTACTTATAATGAACAAATTGATTTTTGTTTTGTTTAAATGTTTTACCTTCGTCTGGTCTGTAAATATAATGTATTCATGAATGGAAGTGCATTCATGTGTTTTTGATAACATCCTGAAGCTCTATGTGTTACAAGCCGTAATGGCGAATTGCCAGTTCATTTTTTTTTTCAACAAACACTCATTACAAGGAAGTCGACTTCACACACACACATCCAACGGGTATTGTACTAGAAGTTTCACGCCACTATCAATTTAGTCGTGTATGTCGATCTTAACTTAACAATAATACTGGTCATTCAAATCAAAATGCATCTCGGTCTAACTCTTTGTACAATCTTGATATATCTTCTATTAAATAAAAAATAATCTTTAATCATAATGAAATAATAGTCTTATTCTTGTTCTATTCTACAAATTGAAAAATTTTGGTCCTTTAATGTGATTTAAAAGTACACTTTAAAAGGTACTTTCCCTGTCTCATAGTATATCTTTTTTTCATTTTTAGCGCCATGAATTAATTGTGTATATCTTGCAAGTGTCCTCTGACAATCACACACATTCTTAAGGCATGCCTATTGTACGAAAACTACTTCCAGCAGAAACAGTTTGAAAAAAAAAAAAAAAAAAAAAACTTAAGACAATTTATTAAAAAAAAAAAAAAAATTAAGGAACAGAACACTGAAGACCTTGGATGTTAAGTGTCCGAAAATAAATAAATATTACCTTATTTGTGTATAATAAGAATCAAGATTTTTGCCTAACGATTCTCTTACATTTTAGAATTTTTTTTTAGGAAAATTTAAACAAGGAAGTTTGGAATAGGGAGTATTCTATAAGGATTTGATGAATATTTGCCAATTGGTATTTTAGCAATTAGAATAACTGTTCCGAATGTTCACTCTCATCTCGAGTTAAACAAATATACAATGATTAAAAAAATATAAGCTGTTTGATTTATAGATATATATTAAGTTAATAATGTGAGACAATCAACAGCATGTTGGCGCTCGCTCAAATAAGGGAAGATAAAGAACCCGTTATTGCTGACGGTCCAAATAGTGAAACGTGAGGAGATAGAAAGAAAGGTAGTCAACCAAATGGTAAGGCAAATAGAAAATGTTACAGTTTTCCCTATTACTATTAAACGTCGTTTTTTTCTATTTCTAATGGAAAAAAAATTTAAAATAGGACTGTTGGAAATATGTGCCTGTTTATAGAGCCTCAAGTAGTTGTTGTTTTAAATTACTCAGACCTTTATCATCGAGAGGTGTCGCAATTTTGATGAAATAATAGTTTTAATAGCTTTGATAGCAACAGTGGGCTTTTAAATTCGTAGGTTATGCTGCATCAAGAATTTTAAACTTAACCAGGAAGTTGGTTGACCTTTATCACATTAGTAAACCTATAACATACAGTCTAGGATCCATTCAGTTGTGTCATATCGAATAAATATTTATTTGTTTTTTTATTAGTAATATAAAATTTATGAAAAAAATAATAAAATAGAAATTCATTAATTAGGCAAATGACCTGTATCGGATTCTATTTTCCTCTTCAGCTAAAGGGAGTAATTAAATTTTAAATTCACTTATCGAAGGTTGGAAATTGAGATAAATAAAATACCTCGAGGACCTAAAGTCCTCTTTTGACATATTTTAAAAAAAAAAGTTTATCTTTTATTTTTAATTGTTTTATTGAATAAATATTACAATCTGGCTCTCTCAATAACTGTGGGTAATATGGATAGCAATGAAACCATTCATAAGATATATGCAATAAAAATATATAAATCAATTAAAAATAAATAAATAAGGAAAGAATAATAAAAATATGTAATCATACTGGAAAGATCATAAAGACATACACAGATTAAGTATTAGTGATTTTAAATTTTAGGAAAACGATTACAATTACACGTAAATAACATGTAAAAAACTACACATTAGAACCACTTCAATTAAAGTTCTAGATTATATAGTCTCTTGACCATCTCCTTTTCAGATGCCTCGAAGGGTTATCAGGAATCTTGTGTGAAATAAATTGGGTGACTAGTGGATTCGAGTGAGTATAGAGCTTACTATAATGGTTAGGTACCTGTTTACGGCCAAATCAGCAATATACGGAACATTATGATCTTTAAGGATAAGTATGTTTGTGACGTAATTAGGACCATTGAGGTTTTTCGAAGGATTTGGATATTAAGGATTGGATACGAGAAGAATGTGAAGGTTTAGTAGAGCCCGAGAGCTCAAATCCTTATGTCCAAATGGTTCTAAGAACTGTTATATAATTGAGTCCTTTATAATTTATAGGAACCTTTGAATGTCTAGTTTACTTGTCTAGTAAATGTTGTATTAGTCTATAACTACGAGCAGTTTCTTGTCGTTTTAGTCTTGTATTTGGATTCCTAGTAAATAGTTTGTCCTAATGGAGAAATGTTTATTTCAGAATAAAATTTCTTTAGAATTACATATGTGTTATAAAAAATAAAATAACAATTTTTTTGTTTTATATCCATTTATTAAAATTTACAATTGTACAAAATATATACATCAAGTAAATTTATTGACAACTATTATAATAACATGTTAAAACTTGAAAAGAACTACTCATCAGTAGCACTTTATTAAAAATTCTACACTAGAAGGTCTCTAAGCCATCTTCGTTTCAGACGCCGCGGAGGATTATCAGGAATGGATTGGGTAGCAATTTGAGAAACTAACGGATTTGAGTAATTATGGAGCTAACTATGAAAGGATAGGTATCTGGTGTGGGCTAAATCAGCAACATATGGAACATTAAGATCTGTATGGATAAGTTTATTGGTGACAAAGTAAGGAGTAATTGAGGATTGGATGGTTTAGTAGAGCCCCAAAGCTCAACTCCGTACGTCCAAATAGGTCTAATCACAGTCATGTATATGAGTCTTTTGTAATTAATTGGGAGCTTTGAACGTTTGTCTAGTAAATGTTAAAGTAGTCTGAAACGACGGGCAGTTTCTTTTCGTTTTAGTCTTGGATGTGGATTCCACGTTAGTCGTTTGTCCAAGTGGAGTCCTAGGTAGCGGATCTGTTTAACAGGGATTAGTGGAATATCATTAGACATATATATTAAAATTGAAAATTGGTCGTCAATTTAACATAACCTTCAAGCACCTTATCGGTGCAATTTTTACCAGGCTACAAATTACTTCTATAGGGATGCTAGTTGATAATATGAGTATTGTGTACAATTTTTTTTCTACAGCATTTCAATTTTCCTAATCCATCCACAAATGCGATGCCTAACATATGACCCTATTCCTCTTTAATCTTCTTTCCGTAGTAACATCTATTCAAGTAGGAGCTTGAAAACGAGCGAACCTGGTCAATAATTCAGGGATATATGGCAATACAAACGAGGCTATTGTTGCCGAGCAGGGATGGAGACGTAAGAGGGTTTGTTTCACCCCCGGCAAAGCGTCAATCCCTGGCCGGAGCCTAATTGAGAGGCCAAGGGTGACTGGACAATCTGAATGCTAGGGGACCCCACCCCCCTCACCCTAATATCTTGCCTTTATGGACATCGAAAATTGACCGAGATAGCGGCCTTATCTTCCCCTCGATCCGATGAGCCAATATGTCAAAAATCTCTTATCTTATTACTTTTATCAAACCGTACTTTGGCGTATATGCACATCTGGGATACCCGAATAAAAACCATGGGTATAACATATCAAAGCTGTATAACATTAAATAGGGGTTCCCAATGGATGTTGGTAAACTGCATTCTTTAAATTCCTCATTATTAAGGCCTTGATTAATATACAAAAATTAACACTGAAGCATATAATATGTCATAAAAAATATGATGATATACATTATAATATTCAAACAGCCCGAAAAAAAAATTATAAACCACCTCTATTATTTTGTTCTAACATTAATTCTAATTAATGAAATTTTTAAAAAATATTTTGGGTTATAATAACTTTGCAAATGGCAAACGAAAACCGATATATTTATTTTTTTTAATTGAAAGAAAAACATACAAATGACCACCACAAAAATACAGGCCATTCAAATTATTTATCTATGACCTCTTAGTCCACGCTGGATTCTCCCAGCGCCGCGCTGTGGACTCTTTGAGCCCGGCTTGCCCTCCAAATTAGGTTTGGGGTTTCACCTGAATGCTTGTAAATATTATAAATATAGTATGATTTTATTTAAGATTATTTTTCTGTTTTTTCCTTAATTTGTTATATATTAGTTTCAACAATCGTTACTTATTTCATGTCATTATTTATTACATTTTATTTTATATCTTGTATAGTTTATTTTAATTTATAGTTTAGTTTTTTTAGGCTGTTTATTTTAATTTTCTCTCTTTATTTCAGTATTTTATTTATTTTACTTCATACACATTGTACATATTGTGTGAATGAGTCTTTGTCATCCAGACTGATCATTGCCCTTGAGTGAGGCAGTTCGTAAGAATTCAAAATAAAAAAAAATAATAAATCAGTTTCTCTCCAAGACTTTTACCAATCGTTTTGAAAGAGATTAAAAAGTTTTTAGTTATTCAATGGAGTTAAACTGTCTCCCTTGAGCATAAACTGCTCGAAAAAGTTCTGAATAATGTTCAGATCTGGTGATAGTGATTTTTTTTTTTCAAGTATTTGTGTACTTGCAATAATATTCATTTGCTTTGGTTGAAATATTACATTCTGTAACGATTATAACTAGAATAGGGGGTGGCTATAATTTTGTCGGAGAGTATACATGGTTAAAAAAGTAAAGATGCACCAAAAATAGAAAAGAAACAAAACAAGAAGTTTATTTACAATCATTACCAATATTCATTCTTGAAAGTTTTCATAATTTTTATATAATTCTAATATATCGTCTTTAACAAATATATTACCAAGGACTCTATCTGAACAAAATTCTTACTTGTAATGCACATAGCAGATGGAACGACAAGAAACAACTAACAAGGGGAGGACTCAGTCTCTCACGGATCTAGTTGGCAATTTTTTTTTAGGTTTCTGCACAAAAAATATTAGACATGTATTTTGTCGTTCCGACAAATGGGCCCTAGAACCCGAGAAAAAAAATAAAATAGCATTAAATTAATTTATTTTATATCTCGAGTTTAAAAAATTATATCCAGATGATTCTTGCACCAAGATTTTTAGTTTTGATTGCGGATTTGAGAAAATATACAGCCGATCCATAGATTTTGGGTTAGGTCAATTGAATTCTAAAAAAACGATTAGATTTTCAAGCTAACTACCTCTACAGATTTTTAAACACAAAAATTGACGTCAGATTCTAATTCAGTAACCTCAAAAACATTGAAAAACGTTTATTCAATAAAAACAAAAAACTATATAAAAAATAGATAAATAAAAATGTAAAAAAGAATATATTTTTTTAAACAAAATATTGTTAAATATAAAGGACCTATAACCCGAATATTGTAAAATATTTATTAATATAATTTCTAAGGGTTGACAAAATATATTTCGATATATATATATATATATATATGTCGATTCCCGATTCTGCTTATTATTAAGAAAATAATTGGTAGCGAGAACCAAGAATCCAAAGTAGATAAGGAACTGATAGACGTTTGCGATAGTTTTATAAGGCTTAATTATATAATTATTATAATCGTTTCTCTTCCCTATTGATAAAAAAAAAAAAAAAAAAAAAAAAAAAAAAACAACGATATTCTTACTTTTTCTATATACAAAATTTTTTTTTCATGGATTAGTAATTCAAAATAATTCAATAAGAAATCAAAAATTACTACTACAAAGTAAACACCAAATTTTAAATTGGTATAGAAAAATTAAGAAATAAGATTACAATTTTAAACTGCTGAATCTCAAGCACTTAGATTATGGATATTCCGGATGCATAATAAATAAAATAAAATAGCACATTTATTTTTTTTTTCGTTGTTCGAGAAACATTACATATTAACCTGGAATATTTGTTACTAAATTTGTCGTTCTGACTAATGTAAATTTCATGACATGCTCATAGTGTTTTTTTGAGCCATACACACTATTAAAAGCATAACCAGAGTGCAGTATATTAGTACAACCTCCCATCTACAGAGTTTACCGAACGTTTTAGCACATTTGCAGTTCCTTAAGGAATAAAAGAAACATCCCAGAACTTCTCGAATATTTATCTCCATAAGACTTTGTTAAATGAATTATTTCTTTTACATTGTCTAAATTTTGTTATATAACCAGAAGGCTCTACAACAAATGGTTTTTCCAGAACCAAACTCTCCCTTAGCCGGGTAATCATACAAGAAGAAAAATTGTGCTTGAACCTAAAGGATGACTTATATAATACTAGTAGTAATGTGTCGGTACTAATTTTTTTCGATTAAAAAAAAATGGCCCTTTGGCTTTTCAACTATAATATTCATTTTATTGATATTAGAAGGTAGTTTTTCCAAAATTCATTGAAATCGTTTTAATCTATAATGCACTTTTTCTTAGAAAAATAATAGTCGTAAGTGCTCATTTAGTAGACCAAAAGGTGTAAATTTGATTAGCCTCTTTTGTTTTTGTTCTAAAGTTACTTTCAACTATCCCGGGAGAACTCAAGGGCGTCACCTTAAAAGCACTTTTGTCAAGCGACTTTGTCAACTGATCCTTGCATGATGAACCAGTGATAAGGCTGGACTTAGCTGCTTTGCATCAACGAGTAGTGTTCCACGTCTTAATATTGGGAACTAGAGATATGTCGAACGGAGAAATTGCACTTCAAGTTCCTGGAGAAATGGGAGCCCATATTTACACCAACTCCACCTCAGAAAGATGGGCACTGTATATAATCTAAAAGCTTGCGTCACTGAATGTGTGCTTCAAAAAGTAGCTTACGTTCTTCGCTTTCTAGATAGCACTGGGAATTTATTTTTAAATAAACATAAGAACATGAAGAGAAGACGATTTCATAGTTTGCGGTCCAGCATAAGCTCCAATTTGCACAATAACTCACGCCGCATCCACAGTACTTGAAAAAATGATTCCAACTGCTCTCTGATAACTTATATTAGCAAATGGCTCCATCCAGAGCCCGTTTTTACACCTTTTTCTCTGATGTGTAAAAAATTGTCTTTTAATTCTCCTTTCTTATATTCTCCCAATTTTCCATTCTATAAATATTCTCCCTTCCCTCCTAACGAATGGTCTTGACAGGGAGGAAATAGCGTGTCCATTTCACATAAAATTGTTTAAAAGAAAACAGAAAATAATTAGTTTTTTCTTGTTTATCAATTTTATTGAATTCTGTTTTTTATTTATTGTCCCTTGATTTCAGTCTTTGCCGTGGTATCTGACCTAATACGACAAAGGTTGATCTTTACATTCTTTTCATTATTCTTTTATAATTAGTGAATATAGACGATCGTTATACTAGTAAGCCATGCTCAAA